>OY757912.1:86562098-86622098 GCA_963585895.1 Sepioteuthis lessoniana | reverse complement strand
ATTCTTAAACAAGCTTGAGCTCATTTTTTTGCACACAGTTAAATAGTTTCAAGTATTGCTACATAAAAGACACAATTTACCATCAGTCATTTGTTTGCAAGGTTTGTTTTATTTGATTCATAGATATCAGGTGCTACCACTCCGGATCAGAGTGTACCTGAGAACAATGGCAATGAAGGGTACTCCACATTCTCTCAATCTCAAAGGTAGGAGCCTCATTATCAGATAGCTTAATGTCATATCCAGGACAGTCGTTGGGATGTGGTCTTACTCCTCTGTATTCTACAACACCTGTTGACTGGGCAATCCACCAGTCTGGTTATTTCTCTTTTCCAACGTTAACAGTTCCGAAAATAGGTGATCATTCTGCGTTGAATAAAAATGTAAAAATGAAACCCCCACCATTTATTAAATGCTAATTTTTTTCCTAAAAATAAAAATATTGTGGTAATTTTGAGAGGGAGTCATTGCCCAGTCGGCTGGGGTTGTAGAAAACACAGGCTACACCTCTACAGAGGGGTAAGACTCCTCCAACGACTGTCCTGGATATAACACTTAACAATCTGATGATGATGTTCCAGTAATGTTGGAGCTGTGGGGAATGCGGAGAACCTCTTCATTAGCATCGCTCCCGGGTCCACTCTGGCAAGGAATGGTAGCACCTGATAGAACTTATGCTAAACTGAACTGCTTGAAATAGAACTGTTTCGACATGTAAACTGCGTACTTATGCTAAACTGAATTGTTTAAAATAGAACTGTTTTTATAATTGAAACTACTAACTTTAAACTGAATTTTTTGAAATAGAAATATTTTGACATTTAACGGTGTGTAAACAAAAGCTATACTTATACTAAAGTAAATTGTTTGAATTAGAACTGTTTGACTAAACTGAATAGCTTGACATAGAAATATTTTTGACAATCAGACTATGTACTTATGCTGAACTGAATTGTTTGAAATAGTAAGTTGTAAGTAAAGTCGGCGAACTTAGTCGAGGGTAACGATGTAACACCAGCAATTCAATTTAACATCATTCATTTGCTTGTACACTGTTAAATCGGTAAATAATTCTACTTGACCTCTGAGATAGGACTCTAACAGGCACTACCACTTCTTCTCAGAGTTGACCTGGGAGTAATGGTAATGAATGGGTACGCCACATTCTTGCTGAGTAGGTCTTACCTTTTTGTAGAGATGCAGTCGGTGTATTCTACAGCCCAAACCATCACAACTACGATGATAGATAGATAGATAGATAGTCTTTCTTTAATGTCCAGCTTTCGATCAAACTTTTAGAATTTAGACAACGGAAAATATTTAGGGCTTGTTAATAAGTATTGATATTTATAGACTGTCACTGCATTCCAATATCAATAACTGCATACGGGCGATAACTAGTCGTGGAAATCCGATATACGTTTGACTTTTACGTATAATTAAATTTTATAAAAAAATAAATAAAGTAACATTTTAATAAAAGCAAGAGAATGTAGCGAGGAATGGTTAGTTGAGACAGGTGCTCCAGCGAAGTTTTCAAGGTTAGAATTGTTATTCCAAGAATCAATTCTGTTGATCTAATGAAAGCGTCGGTACGTGAGTACGGAAATAAGGTTTTACTTACCTTGGTATATCTATACTCTCAATCTTTAGAAGACCGAATCCAGAAGAAGAAAATAGGTAGGTATGTAGTTTCAAGGTTATTAATATCTAGATTTTAAAGTGCTGTTAAATTGAGTATTAGCTTTCTTTCACAAATAACCCCCTGATTTAAAACTCCCTCCCAAGTATTGTTGTTTTTAACAACTTGAATATCTATACAAGATAGCAATGATCTATTGATCATCTTCAAGCCAATGGCTGACGTGCATTCTGAATTGTTCCTGATCTGCGCATGCGGATTTGAACTCGTTTGTTGATCTTCTTACAGAAGAAGCTAATCAGCTTTGAGCTCGAAAATTTCTTTCTTTTCATTCTTTCATTCCTTCATTCCTTCCTTCCCTCTTTACCTCCTACTTTTTTCTTCGATAGAAGAAAATCTCTCTCTTCTTCCTCTTTCTCTCTTTCACCCTCTTTCTTTCTGATCCCTAGCACATGTTTTCAATCCCCTTATCCCCTAAAATAACTTGATTTTTATGGAATAGGGTATACACATTTATTTATTTTTTGCATTTATATTTTTTAAGGGATCACCGGACGGAATATCAAGGAAAATATTCTTTTGCATTAGTTGCCAAAATCCTCTTTGTTTTGGGGGTCCCAGCGCAAATTGAAGCATAACTTAAGATTTTCTTGATGATTCACGATAAAAAAATAATACAAGAGGGTCGATTTCTTTAACAATATTTACGGCCTTTGGTGTAGGGAATGGTGGCCAATATTTCTCATGCTCAAACTGTTTATATTAAGGTATTATTAAGAGATACAAGTCCATTATAACAATGTCAATATATCGTTATAGGAAGGAGTGCTGTTAATCTCTTGAAACAAACTTTCTTTCTTCGTTGCTTGCTTCCTTTGCTTTTTACTTCTTTGCTTTCTTCAGTCCATTCTTTTGTTACTTTCTTTCGTTTTCTTTACTTCCGACCTTTTATTCTTCATTGGTAATTTTCTTTTTTCTTTCTTTATTGCTCATCTATATCTCTGTCTCAATATCTCTCTCTCTCTCTCTCTCTCTCTCTCTCTCTCTCTCTCTCTCTCTCTATCTATCTATCTATCTGCTTTTTTACTTTTCTCTTTTTCTTTTATTTGTTTCTTTTGCGTCATTATTTTCAGCTTCTTTTTGTCTTATTTTTTTCTCATTTATTTGTTTTTTTTTATTTTTTGCTTTCTTTATTCTCTGTTCTTTCTTTCTTTCTTTCTTTCTTTCTTTCTTTCTTTCTTTCTTGTTCGCGTTCTGCTGATTTTTCTGTTCTTTCCAATTATTCCTTTCTTAATTTCTTCCGTTCTTTCTTTCTTTCTTTCTTTCTTTCTTTCTCTTTCTTTCTTCATTTATTATTAACTTCGTTGATTTATTTTTCCGTTCTTTCCCTCATTTTGAATATTTCGAATCTTATTGAAACTTCAGAAACCAAGTGGTAAATCTGTTATAATATATGATGAATATGTAAAATATTATATAGGTTTTATGGCTCAGTATTATTTATTTCTTGATTGTTGGGACGAAAACTATTCGGTACATCTTCGTAGAAATTTTTAGCGAAAAGAAAATCAGTATTTTCGCCCATATTCAAATCCTTGAATATATTTCTTTTAATGACTGAACTGAAGTAGTCCAATCAGCTGGAGATGTAGAATACACCGACCGCATTTCTGCAGAGATGTAACTTCTTCCTAACCATATTTACCAACCCCTCTGCTCGGGTCGGATATGACACAAGGTCAATTTTTAAGCGGAGTTTAACAAGTTTGAATTCAAAGTTTTCCTTCTCCTAGACTAGTTGCCTCAACAAGGCTGAAGAACCCAGTCCGTCCTACTATTTACCCATAGCTGGAGGGAGAATTATTGGATTCATACCTTTCCCAAGGGTATTAGTGCTATGTGAAATGCAATCAGTCTCGTCAAGGATTTGAACTCGTGTCGCTGTGTTCATTTCCTACGACGATAACCATTACACCACGGGCACCTTCCTAACGAGTGTTCTAGACATAACACTTTTGGTCCAGGAGCTTTGAGGAATATTGAGCGTCCCTTCAGTGCTATTATTTCTTGGTACACTCTGTCACAAAGCAGTAGTACGTGTTAGGGTCCCATGTTTGATTTGGTTTTATGGAATATCAACCATTGTATATTCTTTAATACCAAATTCGCTTTCTTCATATATATAAGATGTATGATTTTTACACATAAGTGAACAAAGTTGAATAATTCCAAGTATTGCTATGTATCCCTAACAATGCAATTAAACATCAGTCATTTGTTTACATACAGTTAAATAATCAAACAGTTCTAATAAGCATGTCATTTGTTTACATACAGTTAAATTATCAAACGCAACCGTTGAATTGAATAGTGCGACTTGGATCAAGCGACTAGAAATAGTAAATATATAAATCATTCAAACAGAAGTCTGAAGTGTAGTATTCTATTGTATTGCATCAGCAGTCAATATTCTATTCAGTACTCAATATGCAGTACTCACTATTCAGTACTCGTTGTTCGTTTCGGTATTCGGCATTTACGAGAGTGAAGATATAAGGAGACGGCGAAGATTATCCTTGAACAAACATTATAAAACATATTTAAAACAAATAATTTTCAGTGAGATCTATTTGACACTAACACAAGAAGACCCTGTGGTGCAGTGGCTAACCTGCTAGACTGAAATATCGTAATAAACGAATTCGAACTCCAGTCACGCTAATACGCTCACTGTCTGACTAATACTCCCGGGAAATGTATGTATCCTATCATCTTCCCGACTATAAGTTGAATAGTACCCCAATTGTCCCTCCACAAGGATGGCTTTTGCATCAATTAACCTGTAAAGAATCGTATGCCATTTAACAAAGAAGCTAAAGCTTGACGCTAACACGTACTTCCTTTCTGAGTTAAAATAAACCTGAGATTAATTGACGTTCTAGAGCTCCAGAAGTGAACATCTAGGACATCCTAAGTAGAATTTAGGATCATAGACAGGAGACACGTGGAGAAATGAAAACGTTTTAATCAAGAGGGAATAACTTAAGATAGAAATCTATAAGAAAAAATATTACCAAAAATAGGTATTGTTTTTTTTTTTTGATTTTAAAAGTTTTTTTATAACATTGCAGAAATTACGTATACAAGTGTTTAGGTTTTAGGTTGGAGCTGATAGATGAATTTACCGAAAATATTTCGAGTGCTTTCGGACATTTCATAGGCCAGCATCAGGGTTGTTTGCAAGTGTAAAGATTGTTTTTTTAAGCGTTTTATGACATAGCATAAATTATATATACAAGTGTTTTCCTTTTTGTTTGTAGTTGGGAGATGAATTTACCGAAATTATATATATATATATATATATATGCGAAGGTCATTCAGTCATTCATAAAGCTCTGAGCCTCACACCGCAAGAAGTACCATAGCTGAATATTTTTCTTCCGGCAACACACAAATACTTCTTGTAAAACTAATTCAGATACCACCTTCTTCCGTGATTGGATTACGATGCTTGAGTATCATAGAATCATATGCATTGATGCCAAGAGAGGTTATTTCGAAGAAAAGTGAAAAACTGCTTTTTTTTCCTCAAACTACTTCTGAGTGAAGTTTAGAACTTTTTGAACAACCCAACTCCTAATTAACAAAACTTATATATATATATATATATATATATATATATATATATATATATATATATATATAAGGGTCTGTAAACGAGGAAAACGGCATATTAGGGATAGATTTTAATCAGAATAATACATTTAAAATTCTATTAGCTAATAAAGCGATTTCCAGTCATATTTGTGTGTGAATGATTATTTTGTGAAAATCCATGTCGTGTTGATCGTCATTTTTTCATCATTCAACTTTTTAATATAACTGAGAGATACATTTGTAGTTCAAATGAGAACCCTTCATTCCCTTCTCAGGAGAAGTTTCTCTAGTGTCATGGAAGGCTGTTATGATGGATACCCAACTGAATTACACATCGTCTAGTCTATAACCTAAAATTTTCACATCTCCCTCTAAAGATACACATACTTAAGACAACAACAAAAAAAACCCAGTCCTATGTGAAAACGGCACGGAAGCAGACCAAAGCAACAAGTCAAGGCCACTTAGGGGTCTATTTTGAAATGCATAATTAAAACAGCCTAATTCGCAAATTATCACATTGTCGCCGTATGTGGCGCACACTCGGCCTTAACGAGTAGCCAGTGCGGAGAGACTGCACATGTGCGTTCCAGCAGGTGGTCACTTGGCTGAGATGATTATTAGCTGAGTTAATTGGATTTGTATAATTATTGTTGATTAAAAACAGTTAATTGAAAACTTAAATGTAGATGAAGGCCAATTACGTGAGGAAAATTGGGCCTGTGTACAATATAAATACGTAGGGAATGGTTGAGTAGTTATATGTACAAAACATTCTATTTATGTATCAATGTCTACCAATGTTTCTCTTTACACACACACATCACACACATCACACATATATATATATATATATATATATGGGATGGGTTGAAATGTGAATAAAGAAAGTGAGAGATATCTTTATTAGTTATATGTTTGTATGTAAAACTTTATATATATATATATATATATATATATTATTCATTTTTGGGAGTTTCAAGATTTTAGAAGTCTTCTTTTTCAGGGTTTCGATAGAAACTTTAAAAAATTCAAAGGGTTTTCTACTTCTTTAATAGATTGTTTAGAAACCAACAGAGATACCTGACCTGTTCGGTTAAAAAAATAACGAACGCGGGAAACAATATATAAATGCATGTTTGTCTCCTTTCATATCATGGGATCAAGTGATAACTATATGAGAGATCCATAAATTAATAATACATTTAAGTCTATTTTTGTCAATGTTTTTTAAGACCTTCTGTATCATAAATCCGATTAGGTGCTCCTTTCATACGGCCTTGTACCACATCAATTTGAAAAGCTTAGTGAATTACTATACTGTTCCTTCATGAAACACGCCGTCTTTGGCCTATAGTTTTCCCAGATGATCGCAAAAATGTTTAACCCTTAATTGTAATACGTGGTTTTAACTTTTGTATTACACAGTATATATATCATCATCATCATCATCATATCGTGCTGGCAGCACGGATATCCCTGACCCTCTCTCGCCACTCCTCCCTATCGTTCATCGCCCTAGGCAGGTCTTCAGGACACTATGTGAGGATACAGGTTGTTGTATATATATATATACTTAATTATATATATATATATAAATACTTAATTATATATATATATATATATACTCCCCTACCCCCGTAGGGTTGAGTTCTCTGTCGAAGAAGTAATCGTGTTGTCATTAGCGTTTATGGCAAGCCTCTTCGTAGATGAATTGAGGTCTCGGCAACCGTTTGAACGGATGAATGTAAACAATAGTAATTGTGATTCATAACCGTTTAAAATTTACTTCGCAGCTAATGGCTCCTCGTGGATGAATGGTTAGAAGCTTTGGCTTGGCGTTTGAGTCAACCAGGGTTTCGATCCCAGCTACGGGAATATACTGTCTGGTCACACTGATGAGTTCTGATAGAACGAGACAGATCTGTCTGTGGATGACTATTGTGATATATATATTCTTCGCTTTTATGGAAGTTCGAGGAAGGGCAAGTTAGTATTAATGAATTTTCCACAATATTATGTTTTTCTGTATTATCGTTTGATTTAGTTTATTTGTTTAATGGCATATCAACCCTCATGGGTTATTTTATGCTAAAGTAATCCTTGTAGAAGAAGAACAGCAATACCAAAGGTATTTATCCGAAAGTGAACGTAATAGCACAAGTGAAATTCGTACTCGCTTACTATGATTCTGTAGTCCAGCGTTTTAACCATTAAACCACGAGGACACTCCCATCTCCATATTATGATTAGGAAAAAATTACCATTGATAATTCCATCTAGTTTAAAGTATATTTTATAAAACCGAAACGTTTCGTTATATAATAAAAGATGTTCAGAATCTAATCAGTTTTTACCTCGTTTACTGTAAAATAAAATCCCTAATTGACTATTTCTTAAGTGTGCTGATTCTATAATTTTTGCCAAGAGTTAAATATACACACACACACACACACACACAAACACACACACACACACACACATATATATATATATATATATATATATATATATATATGATAAATTTCCCATTTAATATATATATATATACGCATATAAGCAGCCTTTGCCCATTTAAACGTCTGATTAAATTGGACAGGCACTACCTGCTAAATCGTTGATTCATCTAAATCTTCCTATGAGTCATTTGCCTTTTATAAGAAAGGAATTTAGGAAGACGCCATCTTTTTTCCCTAGAACTTTATGACCCACCTGGAACTATCTACTGAGACGCAAATTATCAAATGTCAAACACAATGATACTAATGAACATTTATATAAAGAGGAAGAAGAACAAATGGGGGTGGTAATTTTCAGAAGAAAAGTATTTTAACAAGAGGTAATATGCCACAGTCAGTTCATAATGTAGCTGCTATATTCGAAGTTGATCTTGTTTAAAAAGAGGTTTGTTTATCTTTATATAGAGAACTTCAAGAATTTGGAGGTCTTGTTTGTTTGTTTTATCTGTGTAATATGGAGGGGTTTTCAGTTGGAATTTTTCTTTATTTAGAGGGCAGGCTGATGTCTTTTTTTGAGGTGACGAGAAATAGAATTTTTTTGATAGGTAAAGAGTTGATCCTGTCAGTAGTGTTGGAGTATTCAGGCCTATGTAAGTACTCACTTTATTAGAGAATCATTCTTTCATAGAAGTCGAACTAACCTAGGGAGAGAAGTCATTACAGATGACAAGGTTAGCTGTATTGGATTTTGGATAATATATGATAAGTTTAATCAAACGCATACACACACGGAACACACGCGCACACACGGGACACACACTCACGGGACACACACACTTGCACACACACACACACACATATATATATAAATGTATGTATTACTTATAATACCTATTACGTATAATATTTTATGAAATAAAGCAATCGTTCTCATGAAAATATTTTATGAAGTAAAGCAATTGTTCTCATGAAAAAAATGCTCAAATCTCTGACAAGTCTGAACAAATGTTTAAAGATTCGGTTAAAAAATTTGCAAATGCAATAAAATACTGTTAACTAAGTTTCACGTACTTACACCACCACAATAATCCGGCAGAAAAAGGACTAAGTAAGGAATTCTTTTTTACATTTATAAATGATTAAGAAAGAAAAAGAAAAACAACACACACAAGCCCAATAATAGAATATCACCAACCAAAATGAATGCAATCGGATTCGAGAAAAAGACTGTATATATTGAAATTCATAACATCTCTACGTAAATTTATGGTTAACTCACTGATTACAGATTTACAAATTTACAATGATCTTGCAACGACTTTACATAGATATATATATATATAGATATTAGCATAAAGGTTAGTGTTCGCCAATAGTCAGGGAGATTAGAGTTCAATCGTTGGGTTCAGTTACACCAAAGACTAAAAAAAAATGGTACTTTATCATATTTACCAACCCCTCCACTCGGGCAGGATATGACACAAGGTCAATTTTTAAGCGGAGTTTAACAGGTTTGAATTCAGAGTTTTCCTTCTCCTAGACTAGTTGCCTCACCAAGGCTGAAGAACTCAGTCTGTCCTACTATTTACCTATAGCTGGAGGAGGAATAATTGGATTCATACCTTTCCCAAGGGTATTAGTGCTATGTGAAATGCAATCAGTTTCGTCCAGGATTTGAACTCGTATCGTCGTGTCCAATTCCTACGACGATAACCATTACACCACGGGCACCTAAAAAAAAATGGTACTTTATGCCACCTTGCTTAACACTCAGCATTACAAAGTACGGATCAAGGGTAGGGTGGATCAATACCGGGAAAGGAGTAGCGACCTTCCCAACACCTGGGTGTTGCAGCTATTGAAAATGAAGCTTTCCGGTCCCTCTCGACAACGCTTGGCCTGCTTATATATATACATGTATATATATATACACATATATATACGAGGGTGCTTGAAAAATATAAAGTTATGTTTTGAAAAGCCAAAAAAAAAATTTTTTTTGAGATGTTCTCGCCATATATGTAAACACTGAATTGTTTAGGATTGTTTTATTGCAACAAAAAAAGGCATCATAAAAACTTTGTTTCGAAGCTCTTAAAAATGAATATGAATCAACCAGAGAGTTACAGGCTTGAACAGAGTTCTGTAATCAAATTTTTTATGCTTAGCTAATGCAAACCATGTAAAATTTACAAAAAAAAAGTATGGTGTGTGTGGAAAAGCATGTTTTAATCAAGAAAATGTTTACAAATGGGTTTGTCACCGCGAGGGTGAGTAAAAAAGTCAGTTTGGTTTGATTTGGTTTTGTTTTATGGCAAATCAACTTTTGTTAGATATCTATCTATCTATCTAGCTAAAATAGGTCATATATTGATCTATCTCTAAGCGTGTATATCTATTTTAAAGAGCTCAATTCTATATATCTATCAATATATATATGTATATATCAAGGTGCTTATATCTACTTAACTCACACAGCTCATTAATTCATTGATCTATCTGAAGGAGGTCATATCTACGTGGTGCCTTCAATAAGTTTCCAGACTCTTTTTGTACGGGCATTTAAAATTGTCGTAGACTCTTGAAAAATCAGTATGTTATTACTATGCATCTTATGACCAATTTTTATGATTTCGGGTTCAAATGAACAACTACAGCAGCATTTGGAATACAACCTACTAAAGCCTGATTGTCACAGCTGGTGAATTTCAAAAATGCAATCTGGACGTCAGGACACTTTAGAAGAACGATATGCAATAAAATTCTGTTTTAAACTTGGAAAAAAATGCCACAGAAACGTATGGAATGCTTCAGACTGCTTTTCGACGATCTTGCATGAATCAAGCATCAGTTTTTGAGTGGCATAAGATATTCAAGGAAGACAGGGAGTCTGTGAGGGATGATGAGAGATGTGGGAGGAGTAAGGAAGTCAATAAACCACAGTTGATTGGCCAAATGGTTAGGGTTACTATGTTGAGGTTTTAAGGGAGTTCAGAAAGAGATTCCTAGGGAAGAGGCCAGCACTCTTCAAATCGGGTCAGTGGTATTTCCTGCAGGACAATGCACTAGTATACAACTCCATTCTTGTCACAGACTATTTAACCAAGATGGGCATCAAGACAGTTCATCACCCGGCCTATAGTCCATACCTTGCTCCCAGTGACTTTTGGTTATCCCCTAAGCTCAGAGGTTGTCTTTATGAGACAATTGAGGAGATGAAAGTGGCTGTGACGAAGGTCATTGACACGCTAACACAAGAGGACTTCCATGTGGCCTTCCAGAAGTTGTTGGAACGGTACAACAAATGCATTGCAGCCGGAGAAGATTACTTCGAAGGGGACTAGAGTTCATGTTTGTACTATCAATAAAAGTGCCCATACGAAAAAAGTCTGGAAACTTATTTAATGATCCTCGTATCTATCTATCTATCTATCTATCTATCTATCTATCTATCAGAGTTTATGTTTATCTCTTTCCAGGGGCTTATATAAGTAAAGTTTGTGACCCGAAGGCTCCTTTTTCTATAGCTACTACACCGAGGTGTAAGGGAGGGCGCAGCTCCTTTCCCTGGATTGCTCCACTTTAACCTTGATCCGTACCGTATAATGCTGAGTGCTAAGCAAGGTGGCATCAAATATCATTTTTGAGTCTTTGGTATGACTCGCACCAGGATTGAACCCCGGTGTCCTGGACCATAGGCGAACCTCTACTCATTTGGCCAATGGTCAGTTTAATTATATATATTTTATATATATTTTTATTTTTCTCCATCCTTTTCCTTCCATAACCCCTCTCTGTCCCTCTCTCTCTCTCTCTCTCTCTCTCTCTGTATAATTTTCAGTGTTTCACTTAGTCTCTAGCTGTTTTTCCATTATATATCTTAATCATTTTCCGACTCATAACGTTTTTTTTTAATATTTTTCTTTTTTTTCTAAATTATTCTTAACAATACTTGGCTCCTTCAATTTCCCCTATTTTATTTTCATTTCATTTTTATCTCGTTCTTCTGCACGGAAAAGAAGATTATTTTATTGGCATCTGGTGTTTCTTAATTTTCTCACCAGATAAAAAAAACACCATTTTTAAAAATGAAAAAAAAGTTTTTCGAAATATAAGACCATGGGGCTAAAGAATAAGAATGTTAACAAGTAACTGAGATTGTCTTTCAAAAAATTGAAGTCGAAAGATTTACTTGATCCTAACTACTTTTTTTGTTTTTGTTTTTAGCAAAGAACAATATGTTATTTAGTATCTGTCTTCAACTGACAGATAAAATCAGAAAAATTACGTTAATTTCAATGAGCAGTTATGATATCGAAGACTTCATTTTATTTATCTGTATTTCAGAATTCAAAACCACTTTACATTTCTCGAGTGCCTCTTAGCAAAGCAAGTGTACAATCATGCACAACTTAACCCACGGATTTAAGATTTAAGATTTTCAGCAAACCATGTGATAATTAGCGGTACTTTCATTCTCTATAATTACATGCAAAAATTATTTGAATTCATTTAACTGAAATAGACAACATTACCTGTTAGAATTCCATGATTAATTAATAAATAGAAATGGCATGATACAAATACTAGTGGTACTATAAGATATTGCTGGGTTACAATCGTTCAGTGGTAATGATGCTTTGACCCCGAAACTATATCTGACACAAGCGTACACTGTTTTCTCGTAGCTGAGGGTAGGAAGAAGAGATAGTTTCATGCTCCTATCATGCTCCTATATAAGAGACTAGTGCAAATTGAAAATGCAAACTCATCAATGTAATTATTAAGCTACTGAAATGTTGGTGATATTCATACATATAGTCTAATCTGTGAAGTTACCAAGCGTTTCCCGTGTCGCGCCTAAGATTTTTCAAAATCATTCCACTTGACAGAACTTTCTACAACTGTTTTTTTTATTTTTTTCTTAATAGTTTTTTTTTCCTCTGAAGAAACCAGTTCTCTCTTTAAGTTTCAGAAACTTTTAGGTTTTGGAAAGAACCTCCGACAGAACAGAATCCTCTGTCGATTTTAAAGAAAGTGTTGTCTAGCCACATAATACATATACATCTACAAGCTGAATCATAACGACGATACAATAAAGACGAGCGACTCAGTTCTTTGAAAAATATACCTCTCACTTTATTTGAAAGGGTTGTGTGTGAGAGGGCGTTGGAGACCGAACAGAACCGCTAAATATTGAGCCCCACTCTATTGGCCATAACCACGTTTCTTCCTCGTTCTAAGGGGCTCCTCAACTGGGGGCCTGGGAGCCCAGCCTCTCTGGGACATGTTCCTCAATCCAGCATCTTACCTCCGACTGATTGAACTTCCTGTGCACTGAGTTATATAATAGTTCAACGTCCACCTTCTTCTTTTGGGCGTCACAAATCGCACTCATTCAACCCGTCCACTGTCAAGGTTATATTCTGATATTCCTCGACCGGATGCACCTGTTATTTACACTGGTGCATTTCCTATTTTGACAGCCCAGCCGGGTCGGAGGTTAATATATAACAAAAGTAGAGAATTATCTTCGTTATTGTTAGTTTCTATACTCAGTTTTTTTTTCAATATATGGCAAGAATTTTAGTTAAAGAAAGGTCTCATTAAAACTTCCAGTTTATTAATATAAATTGATACTTTCGGATCATTTTAATCGTCGTTGCTACCTACGCTTTGAACTCTTGGAAAATACACCCATGGAAAATGACAAAAGCGAAGAAAAAAGAAATGGATGCATAAATGAAGCTACCGCATGGCATAATAGTTTTAATTCTTAGATACTATTGACTCCGAGTAATTAAATGTGAGACAAAAAAAAATTTGTGAGCGTGAATTTTAGATTCTTATCATGAGGCATATGTAATATAAAATGTAATATAATGGCCGAGGGATTTCGTTTTATATATCTTGCCTTTCGGTTTAATTAGGCCGAGAACCTTTCGCTTAGCGCAAGGGTTAGTTAGGTGCAAACATGAGCGCTGGTATTCACGCACGCGCGAAGCGGACGTGTCCTTCAGAGATGTCACAATAGAAACCCCAGATAGAAAATGTGACCGCAGGCTGTGAATGACGTCATGCGCCGGAAGCGTGCGCGGAGGACTTTGGGAATTTGAAAAAAAGTCAGTGGAGTCGAGTTTCTGCCTCGGAAGAAGACGGTTGACTTTCGGAGCTCGCTGCGGCCTTGCGGCAGGTGTCGCGCAAAGTGGAGGGTCAGATGGAAAAGTCAGCATAGAGAGATTGTATATCTCTCCTTATGTCGAAAAACCTTTAAACTCAAAGGTAATAAAAAGTTTCGTACCTGAACTAAGAAGTCGTAAGTGTTTTTAGTGTTTCGGGATTCCTATGTTATATATATATATAAGTTATGAACATTCTATGTACGTTTCACACGTCGGTATATCTGGATATGTAACAAAAAGAGATTGCTTTGTTTGTTCATATACTTATGAGTGAAGGGGGAAATTATTATAGATAGAATACGACTACTTGGGGCATTAGATAAAGGATACACGGTTTTGCTATTCTTATTTATCTACCTTTCATATCTGATAAATACCCAATTTCAGGATATGGATGCATATCTTCTTATATATGGTGACTTCACTGAAGGGTGTTAATATTCTGAAATACGAGACAACAGAATCGAACACAAAGTGATCAGGGAACTATGTACTCCAGATAAATTCGTCAGTTATAGCCACTTCCAATTATTTACCAGTTTTTATGAAAGACAAACTAAAAATGCTTTCATTATGTTTATACGTCATAAAGATGCCTCTTTTACGTGTAATTTCCTTTTTACTGTCTCTCAGTCTGTCTGTCTGTCTGTATGTGCCCCCCCACTCTCTCTCTCTCTCTCTCTCTCTTCTACTTTTTCTATCTCTCTCTTTATAACATTGATCTGCTTCTCATCGTTTCGTTGCTTTCTCAGTTACATCTCCCTTCTCTTAATCTCATTTTCTCTAGCTTTTATTTCTTCTCCCTTTCTTTCTCCACCTGTCATGTACTTTATCTTCCGCTTTCTCTCTCTTTCTATATTGTTAAAATTCTTTTTCTTTTTTATTCTTCTCCTCGTCTCCTGTAGTGAAGGCGTCGTCTCTATTTCTACGTTGTGTATAATAACAAAAAAGTAACTCAAAGATAATAATGTTATATACAAAGTAATTTCAACAAGGTTGGTTGGTTGGGTTTTATGGCATATCAAACGTTGTAGGTTATTTAACACCAAATCCATTTTTATGCAAATAATCAGTTCTATTTCAAACAATTCAGTTGAGCATGAGTATACAGTTTAGTTGTCAAAAACGTTTCCATTTCAAACTATTCAGTTTAGTCAAACAGTTCGAATTCAGCTAATTCTTTTGAGTATAAGTACAGATCTTGTTTACACACAATTAAATGACAAAACAGTTCTATATTAAACAATTCAGTTTAGTGTAAGTACAGTTTCAATGTCAAAAACAGTTCCATTTCAAAGAATTCAGTTTAGCATAAGCACGCTAATTAAATGTAAGTTCACAGTTAATTAGTCAAAAACATTTCTATTTCAAGCTATTCAGTTTAGTCAAACAGTTCTAATCCAAGCAAGTGTCTTCAACAAGTTCAAAGTGTCACCCAGAAGAAAGAATATAGCCGAATATTTTTGTTGTGGCAAAATACTACAACTTCTTATAAAACTAGAAAAACTTATTTATGTTATATTTTGACCTTCGACCCAGCCCAAAAATGCTATTGCAAGGTGATACACCGGAAGGAAGTGACACATTCCAATGGCCAGTAATCGAAAGAGATCGCGTGGGCGGATTAAGGCTTATGATATGGGACAAGGTGAAGGTCCCATTGTGCCACTACAGTGATGCACCGGAAGAGAGTAACCTCTGAACTGCATGACAGTTATTTCCGCTTGATGACGATTAAACATTCGATTTCAAAGATCCAGTGTGCGATCGTGAGGGCGTTGAATTATTATATAATTGAGTTGAGTTGGGTGCCAAAGCAGTTGCCAGTAGAATTCCAGACAACTAGAGACCAGATGTGGTAGGGAAGGCCACACCCGACCGAGGGGGCCCTCGGAAAGCCCCGATGGAGTGGACCCCAACATCAGGAGAACAAGAAAGACATAACGTGACGGTCATAACAGTGGGGTCAAAATATGAAGTTTATGTTCGGTCTCCAGCACCCTCACACATGCAGATTTTGAGTACCCCTTTTCAAACCTTGCAATAAAGTGAGAGGTAAATATAATTGTAAAGAAGTCTTCTTGCGTCTTCCTTCCTGCGTCCTTTATTCTTGCGTCTGTTATCATTGCGTCGGTATTTATCCAGTATATATATGTATACAACATTTAGATTTTTCAAGTTT
Organism: Sepioteuthis lessoniana; assembly: GCA_963585895.1. Lineage (NCBI taxonomy): Eukaryota > Metazoa > Mollusca > Cephalopoda > Myopsida > Loliginidae > Sepioteuthis > Sepioteuthis lessoniana. The sequence goes on along the minus strand of OY757912.1, from coordinate 86,605,976 downwards.
TTTAAGAAGTAAAATGTGCTTCTTCCACAAAGATTTTCACCAATGCTCTTCTTTCAGAGTGAGAATTAGAACTTTTTGAATGAATACCGTAGGAATTTTTCATTTGGATTAGTTTCATGGGATATCAACCGTTGAAGGTTATTCAATGCTAAATCCTGTTTATATATATATATATATACATGATTTATTTTGGTTTTATGATATATCAACCATTGTATGTATAATCGAGCTGGTCGTCCTGCTTTTGCTTGGCCATATGTGGAGGATCATAGGAGTACATCACTTATGTGCTCGTCCCTGCTTCTCCAGCTGTGTCTGGTTCGTCTAACTTGGATAGTTTTCGTGATGGTAGGCAGGTGGCCGTAGAGTTGGTGCCGCCAGGACTTGTGAGGATACGGGATGTAACCCTGAAGACCTGCCAGAGGCGATGAACGATAGGGAGAAGTGGCGAGAGAGGGTCAGGTATATCCGTGCTGGTGGCACGACATGATGATGATGATGTTGATGATGGGCCATTGAAGATTATTCAATGCCAAATCATGATTATATATACAAATTAAATATATATATATATAATTTGTAAACACGTTTTATAGATGACGTTCTTAAATGAACAAGAGCTCATTTCTGCACACAGTTAAATGGTTTCAAGTATTGCTATATAGCAGTCACAATTTACTATCAGTGATTTGTTTACACACAGTTTGTTCTATTTGATACAGAGATATGATTCTATCAGGTGCTACCAATCTGGGTCAGTGTGAACTTGGGATCAATGACAATGAAGGGGTACACTCCATTCCTTAAATCTGTAAGGCTGTACCCTCATCATCAGATTGTTTAATGCCATATCAAGACACTCAATGGCAGGGGAGTCTTACCCCTCAGCAGAGATGCAGTCGGTGTATTCAACAGCTGCAGCCGACTGGGCTCGAATTTGTCATTGTTTGAAAAAACAGTATTACTTCTTGTTACAGAATCTGAAGTATTCAATTGCCCAATGACATACAATTTAGATAGATAGATAGATAGATAGATTCGAAGGTCATTCTATTAATAAAGGTTGTTTTTTTTTAATATTTTTTTAAAATTGTTTCCATAATTCTGTATGGTTAGGAATTGGATTATAGTAAAGATTATTTTACTTTCGCAAAAATAGTTATTTTGTTTCTATTAGAAATTGCATCAAATCAAAGAGGACAGAAAAGTTCCGGTCGCCACGATCGATCAAGCAAATTATACTGACAGTCTCTCATAACATGAAAGGAAACATCGCTATCGATATCCTCGAAAAAGATGCAACCGTAAACAACACTTCTTATTGCTATTTTTTAAGGCTCAATTCACTTAATTTATTGAATGACCCTAATATATATATACATTAATCTTGTGGTATTCGAAAATTTATAAAGGCAAAAGATTAAAGGAATCATACGATAAAAGGGAGACAAAACTATTCTAAAAAATAAAAAATTGCGAGGGCCCTTTCGCCCGGCTCTATTTACACAAAGCGCTGGAAGAATACTAAAAACGGGTGATTAAATTTTTTTTTTTAAATATGATGTAACTGCGTAACGGGAAAAAATTATGGAAAAACTACGTCACACCAGCACTCAAAATGTCCTCCAATATATGTAAGGTATGACTGCTTCTCTGTCTACATAGACAGGGGTGATATAAAGCAATATAGATCACCTCTAAGATGTTCAATTGGAATTTGTCCCTAGCTCTATGTAGAACAGAAAAACAGTAGTCTTGTTAATTGTTTTTGGAGGTGCCGGTGGTATAATGGTTATCGTCGTAGGGAATGGACACGGCAACACGAGTTCAAATCCTGGACTAGGCTGATTGTATTTTCACATAGCACTAATACCCTTGGGAAAGGTATGGATCCAATTATTCTCCCTCCAGCTGTGGGTAAATAGTAGGACAGGCTGGGTTCTTCAGCCTTGGTGAGGCGACTAGTTTAGGAGAAGGAAAACTCTGAATTCAAACCTGCTAAACTCCGCTTAAAAATTGACCTTGTGCCATATCCTGCCCGAGTGGAGGGGTTGGTAAATAGGATCTTGTTTATTGGTCCTGAGACTATTTATAGCTAACAGATGTTCGCCAATAGCCGAGTCCATTGCCTGAGTTTGCCCGGATGTTAATCGGCCTCTCTCTCTCTATATATATATATATATATTAATGATACGTCGCTGAGTCAAATGTTTTGCAATATTTTTACGTGATATTTTGAGGTGCTTATATCACGTGACCGAAGCAGTTAAAGCCATTCCAGGTATCTGCAGTGGTTGGTAGTGTCATGGCAGGTAATGCGTTATGTAGTGCATTCCTTCTCCTCGTGTTTGATTTGAAAGCCACACAGATTAACATGCAACGTAATCTAATTCGGAAACTTATGCTTAATGTGTTTGAACTGGCTCATAACACCACAGAAGCAACCAAAAATATTTAAAGTAAGGTGAAGGTGCAGTTGATAACAGTACAGTGATCAACAGTTCAAGAAATTTCGCTCGAGTTGCAAAAACCTCGAGGATGTCAGATAACCCTAAAACCGTGGATTCTGAGGTCGTATTTTCAAACCAAGCAAGTAGCAATCAGAGAGTATCAAGAGAGCCCGATATCTTATAGTCTAGAATTCTGTGTCACCTACACGACATCAGCGAATGTAATCCGGAGCAGTTGAATTGTGAACTACGTTACCAAAATATTGCAAAACTTTTGAGTCACCCAAGTATCTTTTTGTCTGTCAGTCTATCTATATCTCTGTTTATGTCTCAGTCTGTCAGTCTAATAGAGAGAATTAGTATTTTATTTGACAACAGAATTGTATAGATTCTGTTATGAGTATATATAAAAAATTATGAAAAAAGTAAAAAAGAAAAAAAAATCGATATATATATATATATCATGTTACGGTCTCATATATATATATATATATATATATATATATATATGTGTGTGTGTGTGTGTGTGTGTGTGTCTCTGTGTGTCTGTGTGTGTGTGTGTTATATACAATGTTAAGGTTATATATATATTCTGAACGAAATATTGCATGTCACATAGCACTAATACCCTTGGGAAAGGTATGAACCCAATTACTCTCCCTCCAGCAATGGGTAAATAGTAGGACAGATTGGGTTCTTTAGCTTTGGTTAGGCAACCAGTCTAGGAGAAGGAAAAATCTGATTTCAAGCCTGTTAGACATCTCTTAAAAATTGATCTTGTTTCACATCCTGCCCGAGTGGGGTGTATATATATATATATATATATATATATATATATAAGATACGAGGATCATTAAATAAGTTTCCAGACTTTTTTCGTATGGACACTTTTATTGATAGTACACACATAAAACTCTAGTCCCCTTCAAAGAAATCTCCTCCGGCTGCAATGCACTTGTTGTACCGTTCCCACAACTTCTGGAAGGCCATATGGAAGTCCTCTTGTGTGTGCGTGTCAATAACCTTCTTCACAGCCTCTTTCATCTCCTCAATTATCTCATAACGACATCCTCTGAGCTTAGGGAATAACCAAAAGACACAGTGACCAAGGTCTGGACTATAGGGAGGCTGAGGAACTGTCTTGATGCCCATCTTGGTCAAATAGTCTGTGACAAGGATGGAGTTGTGTACTGGTGCATTGTTCTGGTGGAAATGCCACTGGCCCGATTCGAAGAGTGCTGGCCTCTTCCCAAGGAATCTCTTCCTGAACTCCCTTAAAACCTCAACATAGTAACCCTAACCGTTTGGCCAATCAACTGTGGTTTATTGACTTCCTTACTATTCCCACACCTCTCATCATCCCTGTCTTCCTTGAATATCTTATGCCACTCAAAAACTGATGCTCAATTCATGCAAGATCGTCGAAAAGCAGTCTGAAGCATTCCATACGTTTCTGTGGCATTTTTTTTCCAAGTTTAAAACTGAATTTTATTGCATATCGTTCTTCTAAAGTGTTCTGACGTCCAGATTGCATTTTTGAAATTCACCAACTGTGACAATCAGGCTTTAGTAGGGTGTATTCCAATTAGTACTGTAGTTGTTCATTTGAACCTGAAATCATAAAAATTGTTCAGTCATTTCCTAAGATGTATAGCAATAACATACTGAATTTCCAAGAGTCTATAACTATTTTAAATGCCTGTACAAAAAAGTCTGGAAACTTATTGAACCAATAAAATATTCAAAAATAGAATATTAAATTTAAATATTCCTGATGAAGAGCTCAATGTAAAAAAAATTCACAAAGCAAATAATTTTAAAAAAACAACAACAATCGGTCACATTAAGATAATAGATTTATATCCATCTTGTTAAAAGCATTGATATGAATCAACGCTCTATCATTTCTTTTAACTGGATAGGAATAAATTTATTATCTTAATGTGACCGATTGTTGACTTTTTAAAAAAAATATATACACATAACTATCACACAGGGAGAGTCCAGATGGCTTCGTGGCTAACGAGCTGAACTACCATATCCTAGTAAGTAAAGTTAGCGACCATAGTCGAGGGTGACCCGAAGGCTCCCTTTTCGATAGCTACTACATCAAGGTGTAGGGGAGGGCGCTACTCCATTCCCAGGATTGCTCCACTTTACCCTTGAACCGTACCTTATAATGCTGAGTGTTAAGCAAGGTGGTATCAAGTACCATTTTTAAAGTCTTTGGTATGACTCGACCTGGGATTGAACCCAGGTCTCCCGGGCCATTGGCGAACACTCTAACCGCTGGGCCAATGAGTTCAAACTTCAGCTTTGTTATTACGTTCACTTTCTGACTAATATTTTTGTGAAAGATATTAACCCCCTTATGCTCTCAGCTATGGGTTAAATATCACCACTATTATTCTTTTACAAGGATGGCTTTGGCATTACATAACCCACGAACGTTGTTATGTCATTGAATAAAGAAACCAAGCAAAACCAAATAATAACACCGCAAAAATTGTTTTATCATAGACATTTTTATTGATATACTTAAAACATTCTAGATAAGGGAATAAAGTCATTTCCAGAGGAAATTGCAATTAAATGACAATTTTCAGTTTGCTTAGAAAATTATATTTTAACCGACAGAATTCTGACTGTAACAAAAATAACACTGATATGCTAATTAGTATCCTTCACTGCTTCCTAAATAGATGTATGAATATCATTATGGACTGCTGTTACAGCAGGAGTTCAATAGATACTTAAGTCGTCCTCTGCGAAGATAAGAATGATTTTATTTTCTTCAGAATAAAGATTCTCGATGCAAAACTGAATGCACAAAATATAATGCACCTGCACCAAAAGAAGATACAACCAAAAGTCAGATGTCAACATCAACAGGTTGCTTGCTTGCTTGTCTACAAACGCACGTGAATTGTGAATTCCTCCAGCAGGTTCGAGGAGTGTTCTATTTTTGAGCGAGAACAGTTGATACGTTTTGGCGAATTGCTCTCCGCTTGAATGACTTCGATAGTAGCAAATGTTGCGATTTATTTTAAAATGACAGATTGATGTGACAAAATCGACCGCGAAAAGAAATCATTTCCGTGAACTCGATCTCAATGTACTGCGGGCGCGGAAGAAAATAAAACCCGGCAATAAAACCCGATGGATTACTTAAAATTGATATGTGTACGAAAGCAGTTTACGTACAAATGTATGCTTTCAGGAATAGTTCATTACTTATTCTCTCTCTCTCTCTCTCTCTCTCTCTCTCTCTCTCTCTCTCTCTCTCTCTCTCTCTCACACACACACACACACACACACATATATATGTATATATATAGCACAGAGTTCCCATACTCTCTCTCTTGGAATCAGTCCCTATCAACCATCGCTCCTGATATGTCCACCAAACTGTATCCTGTGTCCGCACAGATTGTCGAGATGACGCATCTGTGCAATGGTAATGACAAAGCCACGGCTTAGAAAATATCCCATTTAATCAGATCCGATCAGATCAGATTTATCTGCAGAAAGAGATGTTTGCATATGCATAGCGAAGATGTGAACTAATCGATAGATAGATAAATAGATAGATAAAAAATATCAATAATATAGTTCGCTCTCTTTATAGATAAAAGTACTCAGTATCAGTGATCCTATTTATCAACCTCTCCGCTCGGGCAGGATATGACACAAGGTCAATTTTTTAAGCGGATTTTAACAGGTTTCAATTCAGAGTTTTGCTTCTCCTAGACTAGTTGCCTCACCAAGGCTGAAGAACCTAGCCTGTCCTACTATTTACCCATAGGGAGAATAATTGGATTCATACCTTTCCCAAGGGTATTAGTGCTATATGAAATGCAATCAGTCTCGTCCAGGATTTGAACTCGTGTCGCCGTGTCCATTTCCGACGATGATAACCATTACACCACGGGCACCTCCATTACACCACGGGCTCAGTCTCAGTGATAGAGCAAATATATTTAAGTTTGGATAACTTAGACATAGAGTCATCAGTTTTTTGGTAACAGCCAGTTCCTCGCCTATAGGAAAAATATATATGTATGTATTTTACTTTAAGGACAAATACCTTTGTATAAATACTGAAACACTTAATTAAAAAAACGATTACAGTAAGACCAAATGTAGTGATAGCGCACAGTACTGAAATATTGGAGAGCTAACACAGAAATAACATAATTAACAAAGAGAAACTAATGTCAACTTTAACTCTCACGATTTTCTTGAGAATCTTTTAAGTTTTCCAATGCTAACCTGATAATTAAGGAATTGTAAAACTAAAATTATCAGTTCGTTAACTTCATTCGATTTTCTTTTTGAAAATATTAGTTATTCATACGCTCTTTTATGATCTGTTTGTTTAGTAGAGTTTTACGGCATATCAACCATTGTTGGTTATTAAATGTCAAACCCTGCTTTTATTTGAACATTACGTTAAATATATTATTCGTAAGCACATTTTATAGAAACACATAGTTAAATGATCAAAAAGTTCTATTTATAACAATAAAATTGAGCATAAGTTTTTTTGTTTTTTTTGTAATGGTTATCGTCGTAGGAAATGGACATGGCGACACGAGTTCAAATCCTGGACGATACTGATTGCATTTCACATAGCACTAATACCCTTGGGAAAGGTATGAATCCAATTATTCTCCCTCCAGCTATGGGTAAATAGTAGGGCAGATTGGGTTCTTCAGCCTTTGTAAGGCAACTAGTTTACGAGAAGGAAAACTTTGAATTCAAACCTGTTAAACTCTGCTTAAAAAATTGACCTTGTGTCATATCCTGCACGAGCGGAGGGGGTGGTAAATAGGATAAATTATTTTTTCAACTCAGTTTAAATGACAAACATTTCTTTGGTTTTATAGCATATCCTCTATTGTTGATTATTTAATGACATATGATGAGGATCCAATAATGCTTGAGCTTAACGGAATACGGATTATCCCTTCATGCCATCACTCCCAGGTCCAGTCTGGTCCGGAGTAATAGCACCTGATAGGCTCCTATCAATGGGTCAAATAGAACCGCATTACATTTAAACTGTGTACAAACAAATGACTAATGCTAAGTGGAATAGCTTGAAATAGAATTGTTTGATCAATTCACTGTGTGTAAACAAATGACTGATGTTTAATTGAATCGTTAGTGATGCATAGCAATACTTAGAAACATTTAACCGTCATGTTGATAGGAATTATTAATGTTAAATAGTAATACTTGTAACCACTTCACTGTGGGCAGACGGATAATTAATATTTAATAGAATTTTAAGTATCAGATAACAATGATTGAAACCATTTAACTATGTAGAAACAATAGCAATTCTAGCGCATAAACTAATTCAAAAATGAAAATACCCACTAACTAATCTCTTACACATTAAGTATATCAATTTGAATGTGTACAAAAAATGTTAAATGGGGACTGTTATAAAGCAATACTTGAAACTATTTAACTGTGCAAAAAAATGAGCTCGGGGTTGTTTAAAAATGTTATAAATAAAATGTGTTTACAAATCCTATATATTTGATAAATATGTATTAAGAGGATTTGGCATTAAATGACTTATTTATTTGATATGCCATTTAACCCAACCAAACCAAATCCTATATATCTAATGTATACGTATAATGAGGATTTGACATGAAATAACCAACAATGGTTGATATGCTATAAAACCAGACTTAACCACACCAAACCAAACCAAACCAAACTAAACCACACTCCCCAAATATCCAGATGTCAAGCTTTAAGAATCAGATTCATCTTAGTTTTATATCAATATTAAAAGTAAAAAAAGTTAAGTTGGCGACCGTAGCCGAGGGTGACCCTAAGGCTCTCTTTTCCATTGCTACTACAACAAGGTATATAGAAGGGCGCTTTTCCTTTCCCAGGATTGCACCAGTTTATCCGTACCTTATAATGCTGAGTGTTAAGCAAAGAGACATCAAGTACCATTTTTTGATTCTTTCGTATGACTCGACCTGGGTTCAATCCCAGGTCACCTGGGCGCTTGGCGACCACTCTAACCATGTCCGGTTACAAAGAGAAACATAAAAATGAGTAATAACTTGAAAATATTTTAAGAAATGTATTAGAAACCTGGAAATAATTTAACTTATCTTAGGACTTTAAAAAGACTATGGGAATCTTTCTGGGTATTCCCCACTTGTCCTCTTATCACGAAGTCTTCCAGTCGCTTTACCAACTCTTTGGGGAATCTACGGGAAATACCAATTACAATTTGTATCAACGTCACCTACATATGATGAATATTGACAGGAAAGCTCCCTTTGACATGCCACATAAGTTGCGTGAGAGGAATAACTGGATGTACACCTGTTTCCTAAAATCAACTGGACGTTGCTTCCTCAGTGGAAATGCCAGGTAAGTTGTGTGGGTGGCATGCTAGAAAATAGGTGTATCCATGCGCATCACAAAAGCGGGCGGTGTGACTTCGAATATTGCGTGGGCGTCCGGGAAATGACATAAGCCAGGAAATATTTCGACAGGAGAGAACGAAGACGAAGACCAGCATAAAATCTACAAGACGTTATACCGCTCTAGGTGCTGGCATTGCGCCAGATTGCCCAGGGTTGAGCGGAAGAGAAAAGCCTGAGCTGTACGAGACTCGCAAAAAGAGAAACGAGGAGAAACTAAAATGATTTGGTACGTCGAGATAATGCTAGACATCGCGAAAGCAGAACAATGAAGAAGTATTTCTCTGAAGATTCGTATCTGGCCCTATATGTTCATCTCAGCTGTCTTCGACTCTCTCTCTCTCTCTCTCTCTCTCTCATTTCGTCAATTTCGGGTAATAAAAGGAAAAGAAAAAAGTTTGAATAAATTTTTGTACTTCAGCGTCATTGTTTTTCTTCCCTGTATACAATATGTGTTCCCATTTTTTTTTAATTCTCTAGCAAGGTCTACTTACTTATCTCTCTTTTCGTTTTCTATTTTACCATGAGGTCGGCCGGAACAGCAAAGTCAACTATTCGGAAGGGTCATTTTTGTTTCTATCACAAGATCTGGTCTTCTGGTCGAGATAAGGTGATCGGTTTCTGTCTTAAAACCCCAGAGAAATTTGTGCATCTCATTCCAGGATGTTCATCTACCATTTGTTCTTATGATCAATTTTAAACTTTTTGTAAACTACCCAGTGGATCACCTTCCCCACCAAGTCGTGTCTAGTCATGAGTTTTTCGCATCAGCGTTAGCTGGTGGTCTTTCCGTGGAATATGAGTGACAGCAATTCTCCTTAAGTCCCCAGGACTCTTTTCAGTATTCTGGCCGATCTCAACTCTATTGTAGTTTAGAGGGTCTCGATTCTTCTTCCGAGTTCCAACTATTCCAGCTCCTTTTCCATGCCAATGGAGACCGCTTCAAGTGCGCTAATTACAATTTATATCACCGTTACCCTCATGTTTTACAGCTTTTTTAATTGTCTACCAAGGTCTAAGGAATTGCGTCTCTTTTCGCAATTTATTGATTTTCACTCTGTGGTCCGTTGAAACGACAATGCCCACGAGACGGCATGTTCTTTTTTTTTCTTTCTTTCTTTCTTTTTTTTTTTTTTTTTTTGTTAATTATTACTGTTTGGTGATCTGCCCGGGATTAGATGATCCATTTGATTCTAAAAATCCGAGTGAATATTTCAGTGTCTCATTCACCAGTATGGATTCAGGTTTGTGCCTATACCATTTGGCAGTACGGTCAAATTTCAATTTATTATTATAAACATGCGAGAGTTTTTCATACCATCGTAAGCTGATAGTTTTTTACGGGACTTTGAGCGACAGTAAATCACCTCAAGCCACCAGGACTCTTCTAAGTATTCTGATCGATCTCAACAATGCTTTTATTTGGATGGTCTCCACTCTTCTTATTTCCTTGTTCCCAAGTCCCCGTACTAATCCTTTGGTGACTGTACCAAGTGCACCAATTACAATTGGTATCACAGTCACATTCATATTCCATAGTATTTTCAGTTCTCAAGCAGCATTTAGGTACTTATCTCTCTTTTCATTTTCTTTCAGTTTTACTCTGTGATCAGCAGGAACGAGAGAGACATTATTATTATTATTATTATTATTATTCAAATCGAGTAAATGATTTTCAAAATCTTTTGACTTGATACATGTGCCACCCCATGTCCCAAGGTTATTATATTTTTTATATTTTTTCTCTTTCTGTAATCTTCAAATATCATATCAATGATTCAAAAACGAATTAATTCTATAATCCCGTCTTTCGTTTTCTTTTCGTGTTTTCTCTTACTTTGCTTTTATTAAAGCGGAAAAGATGAACGTCAAAGTAAATCTTTCAAAATAATTTAACCGACATTTTTAAAAACAAGCAGTCATAACAACACCTAACCCAACTTCTGCTTCTCTCATCCTTCTCTTTTTCTCTCTCTCTCTCTCTGTCTCGCTCTCTCTCTCTCTCTCTCTCTCTCTGATCCTTATTTTCTTTATCTCTCACTCTCTCACATTCTTTTTTTATCATCCACTTTGATTCTTTATTTCATCCGTCTTCTTTTCCTTGCAATTTTCTTTCTTTCTCTCTGATTTTCTTTCTTTCTTTCTTTCTTTCTGCAGCTCTCCCTCTCTCTCTCTCTCTCTCTCTTTCTCTCTCTCTCTCTCTGTATATATATTTTTTCTCCCACACTTTCTTTGTCTAAGTCACTTTCCTTCTCTCTCTGTGTTCATTTCTTCGTCTTGTGCTTTATTTCTTTCACTTACTTTCAGTCATACTCTCTCTCTCTCTCTCTCTATATATATATATATATATATATATATGTTTATCTTTCTTTCTCTCTTCCGAACTTTTTTTATCTTTTTTACTCACTTCCTTTTCCCAGTTACTTTTCTTTTTTTTATCTCTCATTTTCTTTTTCTGAAACTTTATTTCATTCACTGCTTCACTTTCTTTCACCTTCTTTTGCTTTCTTTCCTCTCTCTTTCTCTCTCAATCTCTCTCTCTCTCTCTCTCTCTCTCAGTTTCTCTTTCTATCTATTTATTTTTCTTTCTCCCCTACTTTTTCATCCCTTTTCCAATCATTTTCTTTACTCAGTCCCTTTCCTTATATATATATATATATATATATATACATCTTTCTTTCTTTCTTTCTTTCCCCGATTTTCACTCTACTTCTTTCTTCCTTCATTTGTTTCTTTCTTTCTCCATTTCTCCATCATCGCTTTCTTTCTTTCTCTGACTTTTTCTTTCTCCTTCTCTCTAACTTATTCTCCCTCTCATTGCTTTCCTTCTCACACTTCTCTTTCTTTACTTTTTTTTTTCTTTCATCACTCTGTTTTGGCCTTTTATTTTCTTTCTCTCTTTCTCTTTCTCCTCATTTTTTTTTTAATTCATTTCTTTCTCGCTTCGTCTCTCCCGGCACTTTCCGTTTTCTTTCTTTCCATTTCTCTTTCGCTTTCTGACTATTTCTCTCTCTCTCTCTCTCTCTCTCTCTCTCTCTCTCTCTCTCTCTCTCTCTCTCTCGCTTGCTCACTCCCTTGCTAACTCGCTTTATTTGTCTCGCAGACTTTTATAACATTTCCTTCTTTAAATGCACAATTATTTTTTTAATGCTTCTTTCTTTGATTTTTATTGCGGTTTAATTCCTTAATATTTCCTTTGACTTCATCAATGTTTCCCGCTCGAATAATTTCTGTGGGTGCCAATTAACAGAATCCAATATTTGCCTCGGAAAAAAAATCAATTTTGACAAAATATTCAGAAAATACAGATAACAAAATAGCGCCCCCTGCTTCTTATTCATTTCTTCTCTTTCTCTCTTTCTCTCCATCGCTCTGATTAATGAAATTAATATTTATTTTCTCCTGTTCCCTCGCTTTTCTATTATTTTTTCACGTCTGTTTCTTACTGATTCTTGCATTCACTTCGTGATATTTTAGAGACTTGGCTTAGTATAGCACAAGGCAAACTTTAAACATCGTTTTTTGACCCTGGAGCGAAATACTTGCTTCAGCTACGATATGGACGATCTTTCTTCTTGACGTGGGATAGATTACTACAGTTCAACGATGAATGAAGATAAACAAAAGGAAAAGATTGTGTTGTACAAATATTTACTGTGAGACAGGGTCTATCTACTTAGAAACTCACAATTTAATTTTGTTGATTTAACAACATATCAACACTTTATGGGTCAAAGCAATTCCACTAAACACACAGGTGAAAAGGGACTGTTATCAACATGTTATCGACCATATGGAAAACTGATTTCTCTAATGAAATAAAGAGGATTTCCAAGCCCTAACCATGTCTGTCCTACTGTATTGTTGCACTTTTTGGATTCTAATGACTAAATACCAGCGGAAAAAAGCTAGGTAGGTACGACACAATGGAATTGTGTCCTATTTTGAAACAGCACCCTACAAAACAGCAGCTGTATGAACCCTTACTTCACATCGCTCAAACCATCAATGTAAGACAAGTAAAATATGCTGGACAGATAGAGAAAAGGAGAAAAACGCGTAAGTGACTCTCCCTTATGTACTTAAACACAGGGAAACCTTAGTGACGGCTAACCTACAAAAACCTACATTCATCAGTTCTTTGTGGACACTGGATGCCGTATAAAGAACTTATCAAGAGCAATGACTGATAGGGATAGACAGCCAAAGAGATTCAAAGGAATCCTTGCTGTATGCCAAAATCTGGTCTGTTTTTGATATAATCATAATCATTAATATTTTCAACATTGCACCGCAATGGTTTTTTATTCACACTTTTTAAAATCTAAATATGATTAACAGTTATATGTTCCTATCAGTTACAAATTTAGAGACAGTTATATGATATCAAATGTTCCTATTTGTAACTAATACTGCAGTTATATGATTTAAGAAAACGCAAGGGAGGCTACAAATTTACAAAGTCGCAGGAAAAGACAAACGACTCCGTGTATATGGATGGTATTTAGATATTTGCCTTCAAGCAACAAACTAGGGATATTGCATCCGATTGGTTGGTTGGTTGATTGTTTGGTTGGTTGGTTGGTTTGTTTTACGGCGAATCAAGCCTTTCCGGGTCATTTAACGTCGAATTAAATTATAGTATAAGTATAGTTTTTGTTTACAAACAGTTAAATATCCAAACAGTTCTATTTCAAGTAATTCAGTTTAGCATAAGTTTAGTTCTATTTAACCAGTGCTACCACTCCGGCCTAGAGTGGCCCTGTGAACGATGGCAATAAGGAGGTACTCCCGCATTCCCCAATACTTAGACATTACTGGAACCTGACCATCAGATTGTTTAGTGTCATATCCAGGACACTCGTTGGAGGGTGGGGTCTTAACCCTCTGCAGGAAGCAGTCAGTGTATTCAACAGCTCCAGCCCGACTGGGCAAAATTGAATTCGAGGTGTGCTCGACATGACTAAGACAGGGAAACCTCAAGAAAAAAATTTAATCACTATTAGCAACATTTCACAGAATCCTATAAAAACAAATGATATTAAAGAAAAAAATGATTATACGTAATAGAACAACAAGAATAATTTATGTTATGATCGACATGAAAGAGTTAATCACATGACAAATAAATGCAGAAAACTATCACAAAAAGAATATAAGACTAGGCTCGAATAGGTGATAAATGTGATCCACAGGGAACTGTGCAAAAAAGTGAAATTCGACCACGCTGACTAATATTTTAGGCTAAGACCAGAATCTGTCCTAGTAAATGAGACGCCTATTATTCTCGAGGAATGTGAGATACAAACACTTCAACCAGTTTCGACCGGAAGACCAGACCTAACAAGAAGAAAATGACTTGTCATTTTGCCGTTCCGACGAACAAGTAAGCGAAAAGATCGACTAATACTTGGTTCTTGTCTCGAAGATGAAGTAGCTGAGTAACAAGAAAGTAGCGGGGTACTAATTATATTTGATGCCTTTCCAAAGATCCCCAATGGCCTGGAAAAGAAACTTAGAGAAATGGAAATCGGAGGAAGAGTCAAGATCAGGCGACATCTCCGCACTTGACGGAACCCCTCTGAAACTAGTAGACAAATTCACCTACCTAGGAAGCAGCGTCTCATCAACCGAAAAAAGACATCGACACACGGCTTACGAAGGCATGGACAGCTATCGATAGGCTTTCGATCATATGGAAATCAGACCTGACCGATAAAATGAAGCGTAGTTTCTTCCAGGCAGCGGTCGTATCGATACTGCAATATGGATGCACTACTTGGACGCCAACTAAACGACTGGAGAAGAAACTAGACGGCAATTATACCAGAATGTTGTGAGCAATATTGAACAAGTCCTGGCGGCAACACCCCACAAGGCACCAACTATACGGCCAGCTACCTCCAATCACGAAAACTATCCAAGCTAGACGAAACAGACATGCCGGGCACTGCTGGAGAAGCAAGGACGAGCTCATAAGTGATGTACTCCTAACGATTGGGAGGAGTGGCGAGAGAGGGTCAGGGATATCCGTGCTTGCGGCTCGACATGATGATAATGATGATGAATTAAAAGAGTGCAAGAAAGTCGAGGAAATTTGCTGTTCTTCAGACTTCAGTAAGAAACCATTGTGGAAATTGCCGTGAAAAACTTGCATGAATAAAATAATAATCAACAGTTGTTTGTTCAGTTATAGTGTTACAAGAATTTTTATCTGATGCTAATGCTTTTCGAAAAGGCCTTGTATTGCTTTTGTGCTATTTTGCAGCATTTGCTTATTAAATGATTCAGTGTTTGATCTCTATCACTACATAACCTACGATTGCTGTTCTCTTGTGTATTATTGATTAAAACATTATAATTGAATACTTAATTGGACTAAAATTTAGAATATTTCCCAATAAAACATCTTCAAATTCTTCATAGAACAATATTAAATTTGATTCGTAGCAGACCTGTAAAATTTCTCATTCCCTTGAACAATGATATCAGGATACCTACAATGCGTTTTCCTTGAAAAAAAAAAAGAGAATTTTTTGAATACATATCAAGTAGTTTCTCAATGTCTCTGTATATGTATCCGAGAGTCAGTCAATAATAACGTGAATTTTGCCAAAGTAGTAAGCCGTAGAAAGAATTGTATACAGTTGTAACTTTTCCAAAGAAATCAACCATAATGGCTCCTTTAATGTCTCAGATTTTCCACATGACCTTATTTACTGACTGCCGCGCCCAGAACTTTTCTTTTACCAAGGAGTGTGGCACCTTTAATGTCTCAGAAGATTTTTGACTTGACCTTATTTACTGCCTGCTGCGCCCAGAACTTTTCTTTTACCAAGGAGTCAGTGTGTTTCCCTTCTATGGACACCCTTGTAGAGTAAAAATCATAGTGAAAAACCCGTGCTTAGGTCATTTGTAAAAAAATTCAACTTGAACATGCTTCTCTATACACATCACACATTATTTTAAAAATTTCACATGGTTTGCACTTTTCAGCGATCGAAAAATTGAGGATAGAACTTTGTCCAAACACGAAACTCTCTTTTTGATTGACTAACATTTTTAATAGCCGCAAAAGAAATATTTTTAGGAGACTAAAATAATTTTTGCTACAATATAGAGTTTACATTTATACAAAGAAAAAACAATTTTAGAAATACTATTTCAATTTTTTTTTTTCAAACAATTCCTTTTGATTATTGAATGACCTTTATATATGGACCCCCACATATAGCCGGGCAAAAGCAGGACTGCCAGCTCGAACGTAAATACAGCAGCTATGTCAGGATACGGGATGTAGCCCTGAAGACCTGCCAGAGGCGATGAACGATAGGTAGAATTGGCAAGAGAGGGTCAGGGATATCCGTGTTGGCGGCACGACATGATGATGATGATACACACACACACACACACACACACACATATATATATATAGTGTCATAGAAGAGTAGCTACCTATTTTAAGATTCTTACAATATATTTTTTAACTATAATTTTACAAGAAATATATTTAAAATATTTTTTCATCGAGAAATTTTTTTCAATGACCCTATACATATGAGTGTGTGTGTGTGTATATATGTGTGTGTGTGTGTGTGTGTGTTATTTGAGTGTGGAGGATTGATACACCTAAATAAAAGCCCGCGTACATATATTTCGGTGTCTACTAAAATTGATTTGTCTGCAGAATAATGCCAAAGAAATAAAATTGAGCGTAGGAAGATTGTCTTGCACCAACCGCTTAAAAGTAAAAGACATATCCGCTCAAACACCTCCATTCAAAATGCTGAAGCTTTCTCTTCGAAGGAATACTTAAAAAATGGAATTACGTCAATCACCCAGTCTAATCTCTCTCTCTCTCTCTCTCGTTTTCTCTCTCACAATACACACACACACACACACACACACACATATATATATATATATAAAACATCAATAAAGGCTTACTTGAGGATCAGTAACGTGAGACTCAGAATATATATATATATATATATATATATATATATATATATATATATAAGTAATGTTCGGAATCTTTTGTTTTAATCAGGTAAAACTATTCTATGTAAAGTATGTATGCATTTATGAATAAATAGAAACTGGAATCATATATATATATATATATATATATATATATCATCGTGCTCTCTCACGTTGTGCATTACATAATATCAACTCACAGTACTGAGTATTCACAGCTGCAAACTGCTAGACTGTTTACACAGGTGAAATGGTAAAGTCTTGTTCGGGATTACAAGTGAAATAGAAATGGCTTTTTATAGATATGCAAATAACAGGTGAATGATGCACTAGTTTAATGTTACTCAACTCATTGGTAAAATGTATTAGTGACATAAAGTGTAGCTGAGTTTACATGAATTCTAACCGTTAAACCTGGGTAACCCAGTTTGATTGTCGGGTCGTTTGATACCATGGCTTTCATTAGCCTAACAAGTCATATAAGTAGACGACACTAAGACGTAAGAAATAACCTATCATCAGAGAAAGCTCGAATGGAGATATTCGTTGTACCACCTATGTTTACCAATTCCCAGTAGCCCGCAACGGTTATAAGATGTTTGTTGTCGACAAAATAAAATAGGATGTCAACGCATAAAATTGAGTCGGATTTGTTTATCGTCCTAGCACAGACAAATCTAGAATGTTGTGGTTGCAGTGATGAACAGACTAAAAGACAGAGATACAGAGACAACAAGATGGCGACGAAGAAGATATGGCCAGATTGGATGCATCAGCAACATAAGATCAATGTAAGAAGATTGGTGCCTGCCGACTAGACGATAAAAATAGAAACTTAAGAAAAGTTTACACCAGAAATGTGTATGCAATAGTAACAAAGTTTTTCGTTTTTGTTTTTTCTCTTTCTCCAAGATTGGCCGTTATGCTAAGACTATAAAACCATATCTCTCCTAAATACACATGACTGGGTTAGAAAAAGATGAATTTTGAAAAGATATTAGCACAAAATTAATCGTAAAAACCTCT
This sequence comes from Sepioteuthis lessoniana, assembly GCA_963585895.1. NCBI lineage: Eukaryota > Metazoa > Mollusca > Cephalopoda > Myopsida > Loliginidae > Sepioteuthis > Sepioteuthis lessoniana. The sequence goes on along the minus strand of OY757912.1, from coordinate 86,588,056 downwards.
ATTTCAAAAAGGCATCCCCCATATATATATATATATATATATATATATGTATTGTATCATATATGAGTCATAGAGACTTTATTTTTTTGTATTAAAACACCGAATATGTTAAAATTTTAAATCAGTAAACATTCCCTAAAATTGACACATTTACCTGCATAGTATGCAAAGGACAACAAATATAAAAATTAATGGACAATTATTTCCAATTTATTATCTTTATCTATTTCTATATTAATGTAGAACAAGTGTATATATATATACATACACATATATATACAGAGAGAGAGAGAGAGAGAGAGAGAAAAAAAAGTGAGAGAGAGAGAGAGAGACAGAGAGAGGCGACATCTCCACACAAAAGAGTCGTCCTTTAAAACTAGTAGACAAGTTCACCGATCTCGGAGGCCACGTCTAATCAACCGAGAATAACATCAACACGCGACTAGTAAAAGCATGGACAGCTTACAATAGTCTATCGGTCATATGGATGCCATACCTGACTGATAAAATAAAACGCAGTTTTTTTTTCCAAGCAATGGTCGTGTCGATACTGCTATAAGGATGCACTACATGGACGCTAACTAATCTTGGCGGCAATTACACTAGAATGTTGCGAGCTGTATTGAACAAGTCTTTGAGGCAACACACACAAAAAAAAAAAAAACTTTACGGCCACCTACCACCCATCACGAAAACTATCCCTGTTAGAAGATCCAGACATTCGAGATATACACCTTGAACCCCTTTACAGAGACAAGCAAAGGTTGGACGGCCAGCTTGAACCTATATACAACAGGTGTTTGCTGATTAGGGTGTAGCTTTTAAGACCTCCCAAAGTGATGGACGATAGAGACCGGTGGCGAGAGAGGGTCAGAGAGATCCATGCTAGCAGCGTGACATGATGATGATATATATCCACACATGAGAGAGTCTGGGAACTCCGCGCGATCAGCACGAACTGATAATGATGACATATATATGTATAGACGGAGATTGAGTGAGAAACATATATATATATATATAAATATATTCACGTACACATACACACATATATTCAGGCAAACATATACATATACGCACGTACTTATAAATACATAATCAAATGTATATACATACACATGTAAAATCACGGCTTTATATGGAAAAGTATATATATATATATATATGTAATGAAAAATCCTCATAGCATTCTCCCACAAAAGAGCAGTTGCACGAAAACGTACGTCCCATCTCACAAACCATCCAAGTAAGATGAACGAGACATGCTGCGCACTGCTAGGGATTTAAGGACAACCTTTCCCTCATGGACTCTTCCAAATGGTCGAACTTGTGTTGGTCGACCGGCAAGGCCTTAAATGTATCAGCTCTGTACTGACAGAGGATACATTTAAGAGGCTCGGCCATGTACGGTGGACAATAGGGAAGGATCATGAAAGATAGTTGGGGATCCCCGTGCTATCAGTAAGACTTGATGATAGTGATGATGATATCTATACACACAAACACACACACACACACGTACGTATGTAATATAATGGCCGAGGGATTTCGTTTTATGCCTTTGGGTTTAGTTAGGCTGAGAACCTTTTGGCTCAGCGCATGGTTTAGGTGCAAACGTGAGTGCAGGTGTTAACGCGTGCGTCGAGAGGATGTGTCGTTTATAGATGTCAAAATAAAAATCCGATAGAAAAGTTGACCAGTGGATGTGAATGACGTCATGCACCGGAAGCACGCGCGCGGAGGATTTGGGGGTATTTGAAAAAGTTAGTTAGTGGAGTTGAGTTCAGCCTCGGGAGAAGACGGTTGGCTTTCACTTGCTCACCGAAGCCAGACGAATTTGCGCTCTACGGGCGCCGCACGAGATGGGTGGGGGGCAGATGGAAAAGCCAGAATAGAAAGAATGTGTATCGCTCTCCTTATGTCGAAGAATCTTTAAACTTAAAGGTAATAAAAAGTTTCGTACCGGAACTAAGAAGTCGTAAGTGTTTTTCGTGTTTTGAGATTCCTATGTTCTACGTATATATGTTATGAACATTCCATGTACATTTCACGCATAGGCGTATCTGGCTATGGTACACGCATACACATATATATGTATATAGAGAGAAAGAGAGATTTCGTTGGCTGGTTGTTTTGTTTTACGGCGTATCAACATTTTTGGGTCATTTAATGCCGAATTAAGCCATTTTGATGAAAGTATCAAACAATTCAGTTCAGAATAAGTACAGTTTTTTGTTTACACACTGTTAAATTTTAAAACAGTTATATTTCAAACAATTTATATTAAATTAAGTACACAATTTGAATACACAGTTAAATGTAAAATCAGTTAATTTTAAGAAATTCAGTTTAGTTCTATTTGACCCTTTGATAGAACCCTATCAGGTCCAATCACTCCGGGCCAGAGCGGACCTGGAAGCTATGGAAAAAAAGGGGTACATTATTTTAGCCGAAACTACAACATTATTGAAGCCACATCATTGGGATTGCTTAGAGTTGGTTGGGAGGTCTTACCCTTTTTTGGAGATGCAGTCAGTGTATTCTATATCCCCGGCTAACTTAATCCATAGTTTGTGAGAGAGAGAGAGAGAGAGAAAGAGAGAGAGAGAGAGAGAAACTTATATATATATATATATATATATATATATATATATATATATATATATATATTCACTGACACTCACGCACAAATACATACACACACACATTCACACTCACACACACATATATATATATATATATATATATATATATATGTATGTATGTATGTATAAATATATATATAGAGAGAAAGATATATAGATATCGATATATATATATATACATTTATGCAATCATTTATAAATACAGCATCAAATTAATATACACACATGATATTCATGCACACTTTCAGAGGTATTAATGCATATATAAGCACACATATGTACGTACACACTCATTTAGGCACCTATATATACACACGCATATATATATATATATATATATATATATATGTGTGTGTGTGTGTGTGTGTGTGTGTGTGTGTGTGTGTGTGTGTGTGTGTGTGTGTGTGTGTGTGTGCTTTTACTTATATAAACACACATTCCTTTATGCATACCTATAAATACACGTACATACATAAGCCTTCATAAATGCGTAAACAATGGAAACAGTATATATATATATATATATATATATATATATATATATATATATATATATATATATCACCCTTACACAAAAAAACATGTATGCGTACATATCTATTCAAAAAGATATCAAACACTCAATACCTTTTAAAAATATGGCAGTTTTTTTTTTGTAAGGTCGTGAGTATTTTTGAAAAACATAAAATTCATTGGAAACAAAATATACAAACATTAAACCAAATAATTTCTCCAAAGAATCGATAGATTTCAATTTTTTTGTCCTTAAATTTACCTTTACTACACTTGGAAATTCAACAGAAAAAAAACAACAAATATCCCAAAGAATTCACACATTTTGTTCATAGATTGATTTGTATGTTTTCTTCGTTATTTTTTATCAATATCGTTTTTCTGTTCTTTAGTTCGATTTCGTTATTTAATTTTATTTTTATCACTTTTTTTTTCATTGTGTATCTTTACTGTATGCTTTAACCCACCCCTATATATATATATATATATATATATATATATATATATATATATATATATATATGAAGATTTAGATTTCAAGTTTTACATTCTGGTCCTTTAAAGTTCAAGTTGGTAAAAATTTTGACATCTGAAGCGCTGATTCTTTTAAATTCTGTCATGAAGTATGAGAATATTTCAGGGAAGGATAGGAAGAAGTAGAATAACAAATTTTCCTTTATAGAAAAATTTTAAAAATAGATAAAACACGTTCAAGAAATTGCTGAACGGGAGAAAAGGAAATAAATTTAAAGGAGAGAGAAAGAGAGAGATAGAAAGAAAGAAAGAGAGAGAGGGGGGATTATCTTTTTTGTTCATTTTCCGTTTCCAACTTCACGTTTATTTTTATATTTTCCTCATAGTTTTAACGGATATGAAAAATTCGTTGTGACAAATAAGATTTATTAATGGTGGTAGGGGGTGGTTGGGGATGGGTATAAAGAAAAAGAAAAGCAACAAGTAGATGAATAGAGAGCAAAAGAAAAAAAGAAAAAAATAACGGTAAGCTAGCAGAAAAAGGAAATGGTAAGTGAAAACAGAAAAGATAAAATCGACGTCTGGAATATATAAAAAAAAAAAAAAAAAGAAAAGAACAAAAAAAGAAGGATTGAGAAACAAAGAGAAAAAAAACTTTTCAGAAAGGAACTCAGGGGTAGGGAATAAAAAAAGCTGGTTGTGGGTAAAAAGAAAGGGACAAAGATGAAAGAATAAGAAGCATAGAATGATGGGGAAAAGAAATTTAGCAAAAAGTGATTTAAAAGAATAATCAAAGAAGAGGGCAGCAAAGTATTGAAAGAAAGAAAGAAAGAAAGAAAGAAAGAAAGAAAGAAAGAAAGAAAAGATTTAATCAAAGAAAGAAAGAAAGAAAGAAAATGGTGGAAAAATAATTTAAGAATGGAATAATGAAAGACAGTAATTGTAAAAACAAAGAAATACAATAAAAGGAAAAAAAATCAAGGAAAAAGAAAGAAAAAACAATAATAAAATTCAAGGAAAATGGTGAAATAAAATCATATAAAACAGAAAAAATAAAGAAAGAAGTGTTAACAAATAAAGAAAATGCAAAAAATAAAGAAACGTATTACCCAAGGAAAGAAAGAAAGAAAGAAAGAAGTGTAAACAAATAAAGAAAAACCAAAAAATAAAGAAATGTATTACCCAAGGAAAGAAAGAAACAAACAAACAAATAAACAAACAAACAAAGAATGGTAAGCATTGAAAGGACAATATATGAAATAAAATCAAAGAAAAAATCAGGGGAAATTTTTCCCCAAAAAAAGTGTGTATGAGTGTTGAGCAAAAGTCTTTTGAATGGAATCCGTTAATCTGATTATTGGTACATTTCATCTGCGCCCCTGCCGGTTGCTTGAATCGACGAGGGGCAGGAGGAAAGTGATGGAGAGTAAGGATTAATTCTTTGGGATAAGCCATCTTGGAGCAATCCAAAGATTTCCGCTTAAGCCGCCACCCTTACGAACAGGCAATCAGCGTTTCACGGTGAGAGATGAAGTTCTCCGGAAAAACGTGTGAGAGAAAACAGAAAAAGAAAAATGGAAGTTAGCAATCAACTTGAGGCAGCAGAGTGTCTGAAACCTCTAGAATAATGATACAAGATTTCATTATGGGTTCTTATATATACATATTTATACAGAGAGAAAGTGGGGAAGAGCAAGAGAGAGATATGCCCGTAGTGTAAATGGTTATCGTCGTAAAAAATGGACATGGCGACACGAGTTCAAATCCTGGACGAAGCTCATTGCATTTCATATAGTACTAAAGTCTTTTGGGAAGGTATGACCCCAAATATACCCCCTCCAGCAATGGATAAATACTAGAATAGAATGAATTTTTCAGTCTTGAAGGGTTAACCAGTCTAGGAGAAGAACAACTCTGAATTCAAACCGGTTAAAATCTGCTTAAAAATTAACCTTGTGTCACATCTTGTCCGTACCGAGGGATTAGTAAATATATATATATGTACGTATATATATATATATATATATATATATATATATATATATATTCAGGACAGTACTTGAACTTTAAACAATTATTATCAGAGAGATTTTTATACGGAGCAAATAAATTCTAAAATAGATAAACAGGTTTTGTCTTGGTTTCTTTGTTTAAGCATATTGACTTTCGTGGCTTATCTAATGCCAAAGTCATCATTATAGAAAAATAGCTGTAATACTATTTAACCTACGACTGGGGGCGATAAGGGGGTTCATGCCTTTTCTACGGGTATTAATACGAAAGTTAACATAACAGACCGAGTGGAGTTCAAACTCGCTTACTTCGAGATAGCAGTTCAGCACTACGGACCAAATACAAACAGAATTAGTTTTGCCCAATCGGGTGGGGCTATAAAATCTTCTAACTGTATCTCAGCAAGTGGGTAAGACCCCCCCTAACGAGTGCCCTGGATACAATCAGATTGTTAGGTTCCAGTAATGCTTGAGTTTTGGGGATTGTGTAGTACCTTTTTATTGCCACCGCTTCCTGGTCCACTCTGACCTGGAATGGTAGCACCTGATTGGGTCCTATCTATGGTTCAAGTAGAACTGTTTGACATTTAACTGTGAGCAAACAAATGACTTCGGCTTAATTGAATTGTTTGAAATGGTAATACCCACCCATGACGACACTGCATGGACCCTCCCCGACTCTATAAATAGTGAGTGATAAACGAGTCAAGTGAGTCTAGTTACCGGTAACCGTTACTGTCTGTATTTACGTAAATATATACTTCTGTAAACCTTATATATCTTTGGGTTATTCATTTCTGGCCCTTCAAGACCACAACAGAAATAGAGTTGTTAAATCATTTAACTGACTGACGTTTGATTTCTGTCCCTTAATTTAACTGACAGAGGTTTAATTTCTGAACCTTCAAGGAAATAGAGTTGTTTAATCATTTAACTGACTGAGGTTTAATTGAATTGTTACTGATACATAGCAATTGTTGGAAGTATTTAACTTTGTTGACTTATGTTTACAAATTATATACATGTAATATATATTTATAAACCGAATTAGGTAATAGATAGCCAATAATGGTTGATATATCATAAAACCATACAAAACCAAACCAGAATTAGTTGATTCATACAATGTGACTGTGGTGATAGATAGATTCAAAGGGTAATCATTATTGATTTCTTCATTTATTTTCAAATGCGGTGTTTAATAACAACTCAAATGCGTTACAAAATTTACTGAAATATGGATTCACTATAAAAAGAAAATTAATTCTTGATTGAAAAACTAAACATTTGTTGGTTTCTTTGTTATTTTTGTTTGTTTTTTGTTTGTTTTTGTTTTTTATTTTTCTTATTCTTTTTTGTTTCCCTAAATAGTTTACTTTTGTTGTTAAATATATTTTATCTTTTCGGAAAAGAATATAACTTTCTATAGGCTATTTGCCTTCCAATAAGGCTAAATTTAATCGTTCACTAAAACGCCAAGTTTAAGAGCAACTCTATCGTAGCTGCAACATAGAACATGTGTGGATCGTAAGAAAGACTATGTTGAAAAATAAACTTCCTTGATCTCTTTCCCAAAAGACATCTGCAAAAAAAAATTCCTTCTCTTATGCTGGGATTGACGATGGTTCTGGCGTAAGATAACCGACTGACGTAAAATCTGCCGTGTTTCGATCTCGGCTTGAAGAACCTCGCGAGTCTAGCCACACTGAACTCTTGTGAAAGAACGAAACAGTTTATTTGAGGATAACAATATATATATATATATATATATATATATATAGGAGAGCGTTAACATAGCGTCAGGGTTACTTGGTAAGGTTCAGTCTCTCGTCTATGTGTTCATCAGGCCAAGTTCTTCCGATGAATGCATGTGCGAGAAACAGTTACCAAGCATCATTGAATACGTTTACGCAATACTAACTTATATATATATATATATATATATATATATATACACTCTATCAATGATATTGAGCAGGTGCCTCGGGTCGTGTAATTGTTAGCAGGTTAGACTAGCAAACATTCACGATGTGCCCTATTTATACAGACCTGTGTCATATCTAAACAAAAAACTTAGTAATTTACTGTCAATGATATTGAGCAATCTTTATTTATAAGTGTAGTTCACAGGTGAATCCAAGTCTCACTGGGTTCCCTATTTATACCGACTTATGTCATATCTAAACAAAAAAGCTTAGTCATTTACTATCAATGATATTGAGCACTCTTAATTCATAAGTGTAGTAAACTACATTATCAATATATATATAGAGAGAGACAATTAGAGAGAAAGAGAAAGAGAGAGAGAGAGAGAGAGAGAGAATTTGAATATTCAACAAATCTAATTCTCTAGTTTCGTTTCTTTCACCAATTCCATTAGTTTACAATATTTTTTTTCCATTTATCTCACCGATTGTTTCGTATGTTTTATCGCCCCTTTTTACTTGTTCAATTCGTTTATTTATATCTTTACTCCTTCATTCATTTTTTTAGCCAACTGATAGGGATTTATTTTCTGATTTTTCTTTGTATTATTTCAATAGACTTTTCCTCACAGCCTTTTCATTCGTCTTCTTTGTGTTGACGTCTTTCAATATTTTAACTATCTTTCCTTACTCGTTTTCCTTCTTCATCATTTTGCTCTTTTTATTTCCTTACTCGTTTTCCTTCTTCATCATTTTGCTCTATTTCTTTCCTTACTCGTTTTCCTTCTTCATCATTTTGCTCTTTTTCTTTCCTTACTCGTTTTCCTTCTTCATCATTTTGCTCTTTTTCTTTCCGTTCACGTTTTCCTTCTTCCTCATTTTGCTCTTTTTCTTTCCGTTCACGTTTTCCTTCTTTCTAATTTTGCTCTTTTTATTTCTTTTCTCATTTTCTTTCTTCCTCATTTTGCTCTTTTTCTTTCTTTTCTACTTTTCTTTCTTCCTCATTTTGCTCTTTTTCTTTCCTTTCTCATTTTCTTTCTTCCTCATTTTGCTCTTTTTCTTTCTTTTCTCATTTTCTTTCTTCTTCATTTTGCTCTTTTTCTTTCCTTTCTCATTTTCTTTCTTCCTCATTTTGCTCTTTTTCTTTCTTTTCTCATTTTCTTTCTTCTTCATTTTGCTCTTTTTCTTTCCGTTCACGTTTTCCTTCTTTCTAATTTTGCTCTTTTTATTTCTTTTCTACTTTTCTTTCTTCCTCATTTTGCTCTTTTTCTTTCCTTTCTCATTTTCTTTCTTCCTCATTTTGCTCTTTTTCTTTCGTTTCACGTTTTCCTTCTTCCTCATTTTGCTCTTTTTCTTTCCTTTCACGTTTTCCTTCTTCCTCATTTTGCTCTTTTTCTTTCTTTTCTACTTTTCTTTCTTCCTCATTTTGCTCTTTTTCTTTCTTTTCTACTTTTCTTTCTCCCTCATTTTGCTCTTTTTCTTTCTTTTCTACTTTTCTTTCTTCCTCATTTTGCTCTTTTTCTTTCCTTTCTCATTTTCCTTCTTCCTTATTTTGCTCTTTTTCTTTCTTTTCTACTTTTCTTTCTCCCTCATTTTGCTCTTTTTCTTTCTTTCCTACTTTTCTTTCTTCCTCATTTTGCTCTTTTTCTTTCCTTTCTCTTTTTCCTTCTTCCTCATTTTGCTTTGTTTTTGTTTTTTCCTTTCTCTTTTGCCTTTTTCATAATTTTGCTCATTTACTTTTATTTTTATTTTATTTTTTTACTCTTGTATTTTTCCTCATTTCTCCATTTTCTCTTCTTAATTCCGTTCTCATATTTTTCGGTATTTCTCTTTCTTTCTTTATTCTTTTTTTCTTACTTGGATTATTGCATTTCCTTTATTCGCTTAACACTTTTCTTTCTTTCTTTTTTTTTCTTTCTTTCTTTCTTTTTTCCTTTCTTTCTTTATTCTCTTTTCCCGGATTAATACATTTCCTTCATTCGCTTAACACTTTTCTTTCTTTCTTTCTTTCTTTTTCTTTTTTTTTTCTTTTCCCGGATTAATACATTTCCTTTATTCACTCAACACTTTTCTTTCTTTCTTTCTTTCTTTCTTTCTTTCTTATCCCGGATTAATACATTTCCTTTATTCACTCAACACTTTTCTTTCTTTCTTTCTTTCTTTCTTTCTTTCTTTCTTTCTTTCTTTCTTTCTTTCTTTCTTTTCCCGGATTAATACATTTCCTTTATTCACTAAACACTTTTCTTTCTTTCTTTCTTTCTTTCTTTCTTTTCCCGGATTAATACATTTCCTTTATTCACTCAACACTTTTCTTTCTTTCTTTCTTTCTTTCTTTCTTTCTTTCTTTCTTTCTTTTCCCGGATTAATACATTTCCTTTATTCACTAAACACTTTTCTTTCTTTCTTTCTTTCTTTCTTTCTTTTCCCGGATTAATACATTTCCTTTATTCACTCAACACTTTTCTTTCTTTCTTTCTTTCTTTCTTTCTTTCTTTCTTTCTTTTCCCGGATTAATACATTTCTTTTATTCGCTTAATACATTCCTTTCTTTCTTTCTTGGTTCCTAAGATAGTTTAATGATTAGCAAGTATGACTTGCAAGCCTGCACGACAGACTTTGGGCCTCATTTGGTACCCAACTCATTCGGTTTTGTGCTGCATCTAAGCAAAAAGCTTAGTAAATTACTACTTTCTTTTATGTACTTAATATATTTATCTTGCTTTCCTTCTCTTTTCCTTTATTTGCTTAATATCTTATTTTCTTTTTCTTTATCTGCTTTATACCTTTTATCTTTCTTTCTTTCTTTCTGTTCCGTATTTTCGATCGTATACTTTCTCACTTTTTCTTTCTTTCTTTCTTTCTTTCTTTCTTTCTTTCTTTCTTTCTTTCTTCTGTCGATTTGTATCTTACTTTTATTTTCCTTTATTTGGCCTTAATTTTTCCTTACCATTTAACTTCTCTCCCCATTTTACTCTCTCTCTCTCTCTCTCTCTCTCTTTCTCTCTCTCTCATACATTTTATATTATTTCTTTTATTTTTTTTCAATGTCGTTATCTTCTATCTATTCCTTTCTTTACCTCGTGTACTTTTATATTTCCACATTTATTCATTTTTCATTATATCTTCCTTTTAGAGGAAGTCCTCGTGGTGTCGTGGTTGATGTGCTGAACTGTGACATAGTCATAAAACGAGTTCGAACTCCAGTCGCGCCAATACTTCACTCTCAGTCGATTACCATTAGGAAAGATACGAAGCTCCTTATCCCTTACTACATTACACACGAAGGTTCTTATGTCATTTTATTTGTTTATTTTCCTCATCTTATTGTGTTTTCTTTAATATTTTTTTCATTTGCTTTCTTTCCCTCTTTCTTTTTCACTTTATCTTCTTTTCATTCCTTTTACCTTTTTTATTCTCTCTTTCCTTATTCTTACTTTATGGGTTTTCTTTGTGTTTATTTTTATTTTATCTTTCTTTCTTTCTTTCTTTCTTTCTTTCTTTCTTTATTTATTTATTTATTTGTTCATTTACTTTTTGGTTTTAATCATTTATGTTTATACATAATCATTTTCCTCACATCTCTTTCTTCATACAGTTCTTTCTTTCTTTCTTCCTTTCTTCTTCTTCTTCTTCTTCTTCTTCTTCTTCTTCTTCTTCTTCTTCTTTTTACCCTCTTTTTCTCTTCAACATTCTCATTGATATTTTTTTTTCACTGATAAGAATTCCCATTTCTTCACTTTCGTATGTATTCTCTTCTCTTTTAAAGATTTTGCGGTTCAATCGATGTAAAAAAAAAAAAAAAGTCTTTTTCCCTCAAAATTACCTTTTTCTTATAAAAGTAAAACGTTTTATTTTCTTTCAATTTTCTGTTAAATACGATCTAAAAGAGTGTATCTCGCTGTGAAAATGAGTTTGTCCTCTCCAATATGTGAAAGGTGAACAAAGTCTACCTTCTAAATAAGTCTTTCTTAATAGGAACATTGTGGCCTTTATATTCAGTTATATTGTTTGTCTTTTCTCCAATTCTTTGTGGAATCGGACAAAAATCTCTTGCCAATTTCGCATTTACATTTCCCTCTCATACAAGGCGAATCAAAAACATATGATACAATGTTAGATAATAGATTGGCAGAACCTATTATTTCGCAGGTAGTGTAGAATGGTTTTAAAAGATGTCGAAAAATCGTTGGACCATCTTAGTTTGATTGATGTGTAAAGTCTCAGAGTTTCAATCAGGGGACCCAAATGGTTCTAGAAATTCGGAATAAGTCAGTTAAAAATCGCCACTGTGAGCAGATCGAATTCCGTCTATACTCTGATCACTGACCCTCTGTTTATGTAGAATAAAAAAAACACAAAGAAATAAAGGTAATATACGTCTAAGTGGTTTTTCCTCCCAACATAAAAGAATTGAGAATAGTTGTGGTTGTGAGAACCCGACAAAAAAGATACGAACAACCTGACAAGAAAACTCCAAGCGAAGTAAAGTGGCAGTATGATGACCGGCATAGCACTTAAGCTGGTTGGTTGTTTTACAACATATCAACTCTTGTAGTTTATTTAATACCAAATTTCTTTTATACATATATATTAGATATATATGATTTCTGAAAGAATAGTTTGTTGGTTACAATTCTTAAACAAACTAAAGCGCATTTGTTTGCTCATACTTTAATGGTTTCAAGTATGGCTAACTCTAAGAAATCTTATTTTCGCACAGGTATCTCCATCCAACTAAGATAATTCGATTCGACATTATTTATTCATTTGCATACAGTTAAATGGTTTTGAGTATTGCTCTGTCATACAGATAATTCAATTTAACAGTAATTTGTTTGAACACATGGTGTAATGGTTATCGTCGCAGGAAATGGACACGGCGACACGAGTTCAAATACTGGACGAGACTGATTGCATTTCCCATAGCACTGATACCCTTGGGAAAGGTATCAATCCAATTATTCTCCCTCCAGCTATGGGTAAATAGTATGGCAGACTAGGTTCTTCAGCCTTGGTGAGGCAACTAGTCTAGGAGAAGGAAAACTCTGAATCCAAACCTGTTAAACTCCGCTTAAAAAATCGAACTTGTGTCATATCCTGCCCGAGCGGAGGGGTTGGTAAATATGGTTAAAAGATTAGATATTTCTACTTGAAGCATAAATAGGACGCTAACAGGTACTACCACTCCGAGTCAGAGTGGACCTGGGAGTCAAGCAAGAAAGGTATACTCCACATTCCCCAAAGCTCCAGGATTTGAGCCTTACTATCAGATTGTTTAGTGTCTCACTAAGTACACTCAGTGTAGAGAGGTCCACACCTTTCTGCAGTGAAGCAGTCAGCATATTCACCAGACCCAGCCGACTTGGCTGAGTTAGTTAAGACAACGTAATATAAATCCTGAATAAAACAGAACCCAACAACAGAAGGACTATGTTTAGGCAATTTGGTAAAAGAGTCGGACTCAAGTTTTGAAATTCTTGTCTGAATTTAACAAAGGCTGACAACTGGAGTCAATAAAATCTACCGAACTTTCTACGCTATGAAAAAAAATATCCTTTCAATTGTCTTTTAAAGTTGAAAGCTACCAAAGAAGTAAATCATCGTCTCACTCATAGAAATCAGTTCGTCGGATTGTAAAAATGTATGCAAAGATCTTTTTTTTTCTTTCTTTGTAACAAACTGTCGGAAAGACGTAGAATACGTATTAGAATATTTAGAGTCGTTGTACCAATTTGGGGTCATCTATGGGCCAAATATATTTGTTTGAAAATTATTTCTATTCGATAGGAATACTTGATACTATATAACTGAAAAATTATGAACTTTAACAATAGTGTTATATAGTCATATAATAAATAGGCTTATATACACATATACATATATATGCAGGATACAGACTGACGTAATGAATAACGACGAGCGAAGACTTCTTTAGAAAAATGTATACCTCTCACTTTATTGTAAGGGTTCGAAAAGGGTTACTCAGGGCTTTACTGTGAGAGGGAGTTGGAGACCGAACAGAACTACAATATATTGACCCCTACTCTTATGGCCGTCAGCATTGTGTCTTTCTCGTTCTCCTGATGCTCAACTGGAAGCCCGGGGCTCAGCTTTCTGCTGAATGCTGGCTTTCTCTACCACATCTTGTCTCCGACGTCTCTAATCCCCAACTCAATCGGGGGCCCCGAGGACCCCTTCGGCCTGCCGTGGCCTTCCCTACCACATCTCGTCTCTAACTCCAACTCTAGCTGTCTGACTTCTGTCTTGACTGAGTTATATAATAGTTCAACGTCCACTCAATCCTTGGAATGGAAGTTTGATCATCATCAAGCGGAAATAACTGTCATGCAGTTCACAGGTCACTCTCTTCCGGTGCATCAGTCTATGAGTGTACAATGGGACTTTTTTTTACCTTGTCCCATTTCATCAGCCAAATCCCGCCTACGCGATTTCTTTCGATTACTAGCCATTGGGATGTCTCACTTCCTTCCGGTGCATCACTTTGGAATGGCATATTTGCCCGGGTCGAAGGTCAAAATACAACAATAGTTCAGGGAAACTACAATTACTTAGTAAAGATTATTATCATGAGTTACTTGAAACTATATATCAATGTGCAGACAAATGACTATTTTTAAATTAAAAGTATTACTTAATATTAGATGAGGATATTTAAAACAAAGAGCTGGGGGCAAAGTATTTGTTATAGATACGAAAACTTTATAAAAAATGAAAATTATTTGCATTAAGAATAGTCAGTTGAGGCTATGATTGTTTACAAAAGATTATCATAATGATTACTTTGGTTTTAAACAGTTTGATCGTGAGGCTCCAATCCTGGTTTTGCACTAGAGTCTGTTAGAGTGCAAATCTCCTCAGATTCCCGACTAATATTATCATTATTCTCTTATCGCGTTTTTAACACAAAAAAATAAACATGTAACTATTTTTAAACAGAAATATTTACTTGAAAACATATAAGTATCAATTTTAAATTTAAATACTTGAAACAATGCCACTCTTGGCAAATTATTTGTAGTAGATAGTAAAAACTGATATTAAATAACCATTTGCAAAAAAAAAAAACCTTTCAAATAACTACACAAAAATATATATATAAACGTACATTGGACGCAATTCCCATACGTCTTGGCCTTAAATACACCCAGACGAGTTGCCATGCTCTTAAAACCAACCAAACAATGAACCAATCTCTTTTTTTTTGTAATTAGTGTTTTTTAATGGAAATATGCACATTAAATAATATATTTTAAAAATAGCATATTTCTTAAGTCATATAGAAGACTGCTTAGAAACTTATTTAAGGTGGCAAGAATTAATTACTTTGTCAAAACAGTTTTATAGAGCATATTGAATGAGCCAAACAACAGACAGAACAACACTATATCTATATATATATACTTGAATTAGGGTAGCGTGTTAATTTCTTGCTTATATAATCATCAGAGTAAGTGCTTTGTCTTATGATTTCCAAGGAGAGAAGCTGACAGTCACTATTTACAGTTAGCTATCCTTATGTATATATATATATATATATATATATATATATTCTCTATCGCTCTTAAATTATAAATATAGAAAACTATATATATATATATATATATATATATATATACATATATATATATATATATATATATAATGAACAGAATGAAATTTGATAGTTAATTATAAAGAGATGTACATATTGAGATAGGTGGGTATCTATTGTTACCATCAAGGATAATGTTTTACTGTAACACAATTCCACAGAATTTGGGTGGTAAAATACAGAACCAATGAATGGGTGGAGTTGCAGTCGTCATATTGTTCAGGGACTCGGTGCCAACAGGGATCATCAGAGTCTCTTAGGTAACATTAGATATATGACATAAAACTTCAACTATGAAGAGGAATGGGTGAAGGGTATGAATTCCTACTTGTTTATAAACTTAGATATAAAAGAAATATATTTGGGTTTTTTTTCAGATGTAATGATAAGATTTAAAGTTCCGAGTGAAATACAAGTACACAGTAATATAATTTCAAATATTCCTATCTAATAATAATAATTTTCAAACAGATCTATTTAACTCATAGATGGGCCACTAATAGGTGCTACCTCTTCGAGTCAGTGTGGACTTGAGGGTATTGACTATGATGGAATACCTGACACCTCCAAAAAACCGGGAATTAAGCCTCATCATGGGATTAAGTTGTATGACATAGGCGGGACACCATTTGTTGTTGTTGTTATTTGTTTTTATTTATTTGATTTTTTGTGTTTTCTTTTTGCATATTCCTCCGCGGTTTTGCGTAAGATCCTATTGAACGACGTCCATTCTTTTATATGTCCAATGTTAATAAAAAAAGGAAAATTCAAATTGCAGTACTCAATATATAAACAGAATATATAATGGTGTTTTTGCCATGTATATTTATTTTTATCACCGTATCGGTTGAGGCTGTAGAACATGCCGACTGCGCCATCAGGGAGAAGTAAGACCACCCCCAGCATGTGTTCCAGGTATGACACTAAAACAGCTGATTGTGAGACTCCAGTTCTGGAGCTTTTGGGAATGTGGAATATTCCTTTATTTCCATTACTCCCAGGTTCACTCTGACTAACAGTAGCTCCCATTAGCGTCCTCTTGATGGGTTAAAAAGAACTATTTAATCATTTGACCGATAAAATGAAATGCAGTTTTTCCAAGCAGCGGTCGTGTCGATACTGGAAGAGACTGCGTTTTATTTTATCGGTCAGGTCTGAATTCCATATGACCAATAGCCTATCGATAGCTGTCTATACCTTTGCTAGTCGTGTGTTGCTGTCTGTCTCAGTTGATGAGACACTGCTTCCTTGGTAGGTGAACTTCTCAATTAGTTTCAGAGAGCAACCGTTTAGTGTGGAGATGTCGCCTCTTTGATTAAAGAACATATATTCTGTCTTGTGTGCATTGACATGGAGGCCTCTGCCTGCATCTTCTCATTCCAGACTATGTAGCAGGGTTTCGACTTGGGCGGGTGCATTTGCCAGAAGTGCTATGTCATTGGTGTAGTTGAAGTCGGTAATTGTTTGTACGGGGTACCTTCTGCTTCTTTCTTTTGTTAGCTTGAAACCGTTTTCTTTCATTTTATCATGAGATGTTCTAAGCACGTAGTCTAGACAGATGATAAAGAGGTATGGAGATAATGAGTGCCCTTGCAGTACACCTGCTACAATGTCGAAATAATCTGTGTCTCCATCCGGGGAATGGACTTTTACTTTTGTGTTTCTATATAGCATCATTATGGCTACGACGGTTTCTTTTGGTAGGCCGTAGGAAAGTAAAATTTGCTCGATCTGCTATATGAATGGAGTCAAAGGCCTTAGTAAAGTCGACAAATAATATTGTTGCCTCTAGGTTTTTTGCACGTACACTTTCAAGAATTCGACGGATAGTCAAAATTTGTGACGACGTGGATCTATACCTACGGAAGCCATTTTAGTTCTTCCTAAATATGTTCTCAATTTTGGGTTCTATGCTGTTGCGTAGTAGAGCATTGTATATTTTGGCCGCAATGGATGTAAGAGTTATACCTCGTACAAAACAGCTTTGTACCCTCTTAAAAATATTCTCAACAAGGCTTTGTCTTGAAAATTCTTCGATACCCAGGAGGTATGAACTTTTACCAAATTACATATCTTTTATTTATTGATAATGGCAATTACACAATGATGCTACCTGATGTCATGAACAAATCCTAAAAGCAACACCCTAAAAAACAGCAGCTGTACGGCCACTTGCCTCCCATCTCACAAATCATTCCTGTAAAAGGAACAAAACATGCTGGGCACAAATGTAGAAGAAAGGACGAATTATATTAACCAGCTATCTGAAGATACTGTGTGCCGTCAAGAGAGCCTACCAAGATGACAGATGACGAGAGAGAGAGAGAGAGAGAGAGAGAGATTCAAGTTCCCCGTGCTTTCATTATGCCTTATTGATGATAATGAAGTATTTTCAATGATTAAGAAAGACAAATGATTAATAGTTTGAAACATGTTGTTTCATAAATCCAAAAAGAATACATTTGAAAAGGTCTTTTTATCTTTTCATGAAAATTTTATTTAGAATAACTAATAGGAGTTACACTGAATATTTTCACAATACAACCTCAGTAATGGATTAAATTGTACACCCAATGTCCTTGTACAAAGATTGCTTTGGCATTTAATAACCTATGAAAGTTGATATACCGTTAAATGAATGAATTAACCCAAAGGGAAGACTACTTGTTTTTGTGGCTAATATGCTGTACCGAGACGTGATAAGCCAATTCGAACTCCAGTCACGTAATTACGTTTATTTTCAGACAAATCCCCATGGTAAAAGTTCAATCCCTCTTATTCCACCAGCTATGTGTTAAATAATACAATAACTTATTTCAGAAGGATGGTTTTGGCTTTAAATAACACACGAAGGTTGATATGTCATTAGACAAAGAAACCAAACGAAACCACAAAATAGTAGTTATCTGCTAAGTTTAACACAGTCTTGTAGAGTGTTACTAATATAAAATATAAAATATAATATAAAATATAATTAATATAAAATCAAATGTATTCTTTACATTTTTCATGAAGAGTTAATTTTCTTCTAAACCAAAGATACCGGGATTTTAAGATTTCTAATGGAATCGTATACAATACAAACGGATGTTATTAGAAACCATTTATTACCAAACTTTGCTACATTAAAACAGTGAAATAAAAATATGAATAAGTGACTAAAGATATGAAAAATAAGTACACAACTTATATATATATACACCTCTCTCTCTCTATATATATATGTATATATATATATATATATATTAGCAATTTAATTTTTAGTGTCACAGAGTTGTTGAGATTTCATTTTTGCTTACTGAGCTTCAATGGCCCATAATTCAGTAATAAATAATACATTATAATATCCGTTTTGTTGTGTATAAGGCAGACCGACATCCATTTTGTCTCCAACGGTACACAGACCGAGCGACATTTTATTGATTTTCGATAGCTCAATTTAAGGCATAATCCTGTTGGTCGCTCTTTGGCCAATTTAATGTTTATATATAGAAAATAGTCCATGGTCGAGGGTGATCCGAAGATGACCCGAAGGCTCTCTTTTCAATAGCTACAACACTGAGGTGTAGGGGAGGGTTCTAATCCATTCCATTTCGTCTGCCATCCATACTGCCAGAATTGGTGAGCTCAGTCGGCTGGTGCTATAGAATACAGAGACTGCATCTCTGCAGAGGAGTAAGACCCCCCCCAACAAGTGCCCTGGATATGACATTAAACAATTTGGTGAGAATTCAGTAATACTGGATCTTTGGAGAATGCAGAGTACCCTTTCATTACAATCGCTTCCGGGCCCATTCTGGCCTGAAATGGTAGCACCTGATAAGGTCCTATCTATGGTTCAAATAGAATTAAACTTTGTACTTATGCTAGGATGAATTCCCTGAAATAGAACTGTTTTTACACTTAACTCTGAACAAAAACCTGAATTTTTTGAAATAATACTGTTTTGAAATTTAATTTTGTACAAACAAAATCCGGTACTAATACTAAACTGAATCGTTTGAAATGGAACTGTTTTTACACTCAACTGTAAACAAAGCCCTGTACTTATGCTAAACTGAATTGTTTGAAATAGAACTTTGACATTTAAACTGTGTGCGTATGTTAAACTGAATTGGTTGAAATAGAACTGTTATTCGTATGAAAAATGATTTGGCATTAGATAACCTACAATGGTTGATATGACATCAAACCCAAGCAAATCATAATACGGCTGAAGACGCTAAATGTCTCACACGCCACCTTATTATTCTTGGATTCGTTTTTGTTTCTTTTCGACATTGTTTTTAGTCCTTCTGACGTCAATCTTGGAGAAAGAATTATTTTAGTTTTTGCTTTTGTATATCTCGTTAATAATTCGAAGATTGTGGGAGCACTCATGGAGAAGTGGATAAATTGCCGGACTGCAACATCGTATTTTTTGAGCTCGAACTCCAGTCGCTCGATTTCGTTCACTTTTATATTAATTGTTTTGGGAAAAGTATGAATGGACATATCCCACTAAATATTTAACCTATGTAAAATATTAACCTTGCCGGTTTTCTACAAGGGTGTCTTTGACATAAAATAACCAACGATTTTTGATGTGTCAAGAAACCAGACCAAACTAAACCAAGTACATTTTTTTTGTTCCGAAGAAACCCAGACAAAACTGTCAAATAAGAGATTATCTAAGTAACTCCACCAAACTAATGGAATTTCTATTGATTCCCTCCCTTGAATAACTATGATTTGCTCATCTGTGACACATGACCAGCAATAGTTTAGGGTATCTTGTAAGAATCGATTCCACGAAAACGGTCTGCCATCCCAGCTCACTGACTATTAAACCACTCCAAGTGTCCTTCTTCCTATTTATACATTAGAGTTAGCAAGCACAATATTTAAATTTATCACACCCTTAAATTTTTTAAACACCTTGTAGAGTGTAAAAATACAAGGTAGTTTGTAAGACAAACGAGTAATATCGCTTACGAATTGGAAAAATAAAAATAGCAACAAAAGCAAGTTAAAAAGAAACTTTAATGCACGCAATGTGGTCAAAAATATGTTCTCAGCTTATCTCCATCTTTCACAGGCCCATTTCACAACGATGAACTGATGGTGGCATTCTTCCTTTCGGAAGTTGATAGATCTTCTTAACGTGGCCAAAAGACGACTGGCAATAAACAAGAGCCTCATGAGAGAAACTATACAAAGCCATACAGAGACACAAGTAGACGCACAGAGACACGCGAAAACACACACAATGTGTTTAATAGAATGTTCAAACGAAATAATTTATTCATAGAACAATTACAATTTTATCGAAATTTTCCCATGATACCAATGACTTTAAGAATTCATTTAACTACATACATATTTCATCATAAGAATTATGACGTTTTATATTCTATAAATACATCGACGGAATTGTTCAGTATCTTAAAATTGCTCTAATCACTATCTAGATAATTAGTGTTACATGAAACCAAACAAGTCGTAGACAGAATTCAGTGGGTTTTCTGAATACACTGCCGATGGAAGAACTTCCTTTCCAAACTGTGAATGTTTGGTTCATCGCGTTTTTAACTGGAGGACATAAAACTAGTCTGTGTTGAGCCGAAGGAAAAGATAAATATTTGTAGACTGGCCTATCTTCTTTTATCAGTTTGATATGAAACCCATTTTTTCCTTTCGGAATTTTCCAAGACACTAGTAAAGCAAGTAATTTGCTTGAATAAAGAGCTGTGTGAAAACACTGAAGATACTTGTACGATTTCCCTAAAACTGTGTCAGAGATACCGTTGAAAACTTAACGAAAACACTCATTCGTCATTTTCACTCTATACGACAGCCCAATCAGCTGCAGAGAGGTAAGACCCCCTGCCAGCTAATAAGTGTCCTGGATATGACACTAAACACTCTGATGATGGGGTTCCAGTAATGCTGGAGCTTTGGGGAATGCAGAGTACCCATTCACTGCCATTGCTCCCTGGACCACTCTTACCCAGAGTGGTAGCACTTGATAGGGTCCTATCTATGGGTTTAATATCACTGTTTGATATCTAAACTGAGTGCAAACAAATCATTTCTGCTAAATTGAATTGTTAGAAATAAAAGCGTTTGATCATTTAACTTGTGTATCTACAATGTATGTTTATAAATGTTATGTTTGATATAAATGTAAAAGTAGGATTTGGCATTAAACAACCAACAATGCTTGATATGCCATAAAACCAAATGAATTTTCTGTGTGCAAAAAAATGAGCTCAGGCTTGTTTAAAAATTTTTATAAACAAAATCTGTTCACAAATCATATTTCTTAAATATATATAAAGAGGATTTGGCGTTAAATAACATACAATCGATGATATGCCGTAAAACCAAACTAAATTATATATATTCAATATATGTGTATAAAAATATGTGCATGTGTATGAAATAACCTACACGGGTTGGTATGCCATAAAACCCAACAAAACTAAATCATATATTCAATATATGTTTATAAAGAGGATTTGGCATTAAATAATCTACAATGGTTGGTCTGCCATAAAACACAACCAAATTAAATCATATATATTTAATATATATGTATAAAAAAGATTTGGCATTAAATAACCAACAATTTTTGATATGCCATAAAACCCAACAAAACCAAATCATGTATATTTAATATATATGTATAAAGAGGATTTAGCATTAAATAAACTACAAGTTTTGATATGCCATCAAACTCAATTTAACTCCATAAGTGTTTTCAATATTAGGTTTAATTGGTGTTTTTTTCTCTGACGTCTTGGCGACAGCAAGTATCATTAGGTCTCTAAAACTCCTCTAAGTATCCAATCTGATTTTAACAGTTTGTGGTCTGGATGGTCTTGATTCTTTTTCTGACCTCCAGTTTTCCCAGTCTCTTTTTCAGGCCTGTAAACACCGTTCCAAGAAGACCACCAACCATTGGTGTCACTGCCACCTTCATGATCGGTGATATTTTTGGTTCGCTGGCAAGATTCAATTATTCGTCTATATTTACGCTCTTTTACCCTCACTCTGTGCTCAAGTGAAAAAAACAAAATCGACTCGATGGCAAATTTTCTTTTTCTTGTTAATCAATAGCTGGGCTGGTTTTCTGGCCTGTTTTCGGGGATACGTTTATATCTAAAAGTCCGAAAAAAGGTTATCCCTCTCCTTTTATCGGACATATTTTAGTTTAAGCACATACCATTCTTCAGCACGGTCAAATTTTAATCTCTTGCATAATTTCCAATGATTTATCGATCCCACCCAATTTACTTTGTCTTGTATTCCTTTTGAGCAACTTTGCTGCGTTCGTTCATCATTATTATTATTTATTATTATTTACTCATTAGAGTTTTTCATATCAGCGTTAGCTGATGGCCTTTCACTGGAAATTGAGTAACAGCAAGTCTCCTCAAGTCTCCAGGACTCTTCTCAGTATTCTGACCGTTTTCAATAATTCTGCTGTTATGATGGTCTCCACTCGGCCGCCAATTTCCAAATCCTCCGGGCCCTTTAATAATCCTTTAGTTACTGTACCAAAAGCACCAATCACAATTGGTATAATTGTCATTTTCATGTTCCATAGTTTTTTTCAATTCCCTAGCATGGTATTTATCCTTCTTGACATATTCTTTCAGTCTTATCCTGTGGTCAGCTGGGACAGCAAAGGTGACAATTTTGCAAATTCTCTTTTTTTTCTTTTTTGTTGATTATTATTTGGTCTGGTCTTCTGGCCGAGATTAGGTGATCCGTTCGCATGTCAAAGTCCCAAAGGAGTTTATGTGGGCTATTTTCTAGGACGGCTGCTGGGTTATGCATGTACCAATTGTTCGTATAGTCCAATTTTATCAAAAGCCACCAAAGTTTCGTCACTCATTTGTTCTAAAAAAAAAACCTATATTTTCTCCTGCCTTTGGCCAATCTCTCCCCGACTAACAGATGCAGTTTTGTTCCTCACTTATTAGTCCTCTCCATCTCTTTGATGCTCAGATCAGCCTTTGCATACATGTGGAGTCATCTGATGAGACGAAGAGTATAATAATATTATTCGTCGAAATAAATTTATAATGACAATTTAACCAGGTTTGAATTTTCTTCTAATTGCGTTATATATAAAATATAGTAAAGAAAGTAAATATTTGCTTTAAAATTAATATATCTAATACTGTACCTTCACTTGAATTTTTTATTTAAAGATTTAAATCTTAGTCAATAAAAAACCTGTAATTTAGGTCTAAATATAAATTTTAAAAAAGTTTTTAAAAAAACAGCATTTACTACACTGCTAACCGAAAGTTAAATTTAAAACGGAAATGGGGTTAATGAAGAGGTAACTCCTCACCCCTCTAAGACTCCCTCCCAACTCTTCGACTCCCTCATACTATCCCCTCCCACTACCATGTGTCTATTCAATTTTTTTTTATCCAAAATGATCTGAAGAAGTCCTGTTACTTTTTTCGTGTTTTTGGAAATTTCAAAAATGCGTAACAGGATTGAAATAAATTTATAATCCTATGTGACCGGTTTCGTTGTTTTTCTTAAAGAAAGTATATATATATATATATATATATATATATATATATATATATATATCCGAGTCGTCCGGGGCAGCAGAATATGTCACCTGCATTTATGGCAAGGGGTAAGATGCCCTCAACAAATGATAATATCATTTGTAGAAAATGACAATATTATTCGTGTATGGATCAACACTTCTGCTTAACGTATTCATCACTCTGCCTACGTTCAAAGTCCTCCTCCCTATCTTTCTGAATATCATTAAGGTGTAGGTACACATTTTATCATTTACTTTTTTCGGACTATTGTTTTCATCCTTATTGTTTTATTCACAACGTTTTGGTTGATGCATCCTTCTGCTTTCTTCAGATGTTTCCACGGAAATAGATTGTTCTAATTCTGTTTAACATTACCGGATACAAGTTTTATGCTATATTAAACATTCATTGTAATCTGCCTCTAGTTGAGATTGAACCTGTAAAACCAAGATGATTTCACTTGAACGCTCTTTTACCAAACGCCTATATATGTTATGCCATGTTACCCCGTAGATTGAATAAAGGGTTCGGTTTGAAGTTTCGTGTAGGCTCCAGAGTTCCACATGGAACACTTAAAGAAGGCCGAATGACGCATCGGCCGAAACGATGTGAATATAACAATGAAGATGAAGAAAATAGTTCAGATACATTATATGATGAAACTTATCAAGCATCATCTCAGAAATTTAGACAAATAGCATAGATACACATCTTCAAGCTTGGCTCAATGTAAACTATCTATTTCTCTTCATCCAAAAGAGAATTTTAAAAAAATAGGTTATCCATTCAGACATGATTTTCTTTTTGATAGAGAATTTAAACGATAACCTGAAAACATTGAAACAAGTATTGGGTTAAAAGTATTTACAAATTCATACGATAGATATTCCTTGTAAATTGAGTCAGATAATTTAATGAAATACCACACGAACGCAAACGCAACTGGGACACTTACATATTTACATATATGTATATACGTACATATATATATATATATATATATATATATATGTACGTATATACATATATATATATATATATATATATATATATATATATATATATAACAGATGTGTGTATGTGTGTGTTTGTGTGCGTGTCATTAATTGATTTTACTTCCTCTATTCATAGCTTTTGGCCTCTGGACGTGTCTGTCTATGATTAGATATTAGACATTTTCTCTAATTCCTATCCTGTTTCTTACTCGTTAACTTACACACACACACACGCACACACATATATATATATATATATATATACTTTTTAGCCGTCTTGTTGCTTCATCTCACAATTAGATGAATATGTGTTTATTACGCAGTCGTTATCAAAGGATTAGGAAGACAAAGCGTATGATTGATGAGAGGTAAACGAGAAAAGTACAAAAATGTTTTTTTAAAAATTCTTTCAATCATTTCGGGCAATTTTTTTTATAATTTATTTATTAATTTTTCTGATCGAAATGTTTTCATGATGAAGTAGATTAAAAAAAAATTTTTTTTTCTTTTAAATTTAAAACTTTCCATGGAATTCGAGACCAATTTAAAATATTTTGAATAAAAGCCGTTAAAGAAACCATCACATTTTTTCACTAATGTGAGTAAACATTTACACAATGAGATGATTGGCGTTGCTATTTATACTGAATATACCAATAGATAGAACATCCTGTCATTTGGGTTTAGAACAGGCCGATTCCACCCTCTGACAACGCGTAACCCTCCTCCCCACAAAAGGTGTGTCCAAGGTACACAACTAAGCTGCATTAGGTGGTGAGGATCTAGTTCTGGAACTCTCAAAACTATGAAGTAGTTCTTTATTGTCATCATCATCTTCATGTCGCGCCATCAGCACGGATATCCCTGACCCTCTCTCGCGACCATTCCGTATTGTCCATTGATTCCGGCAGGTCTACAGGGTTACGTCCCACATCGGCGCAGAGCTGCTGTATGCAGATTCAAGCTGGTCGTCCTGCCTTTGCTCATCCATGTGAAGGGGTCTACAGGAGTACATCACTTATGATCTCTTCCCTACCTCTTCAGCAATGTCCCGCAGATCAGATTCGTCTAATTTAGATAGTTTTTGATGGGTGGTTGGCGGCCACACAGCTGCTGTTTTGTAGGGTGCTGCCTCCAGGACTTGTTTAATATTGCTTGCAGCAATCTTGTGTAGTCGCCGTCAAGCTTTTTCTCCATACTTTTTGTTAACGTCCATATAGT
>OY757912.1:86452098-86557098 GCA_963585895.1 Sepioteuthis lessoniana | reverse complement strand
ACGCAGCATTCTTGTGTAATTGCCATCTAGTTTCTTCCCCAGCCGTTTTGTTAGCGTCCATGTAGTGCATCCATATAGCAGTATCGATGTGACCGCTGCCTGGAAGAAACTGCGTTTCATTTTATCGGTTAGGTCTGATTTCCATATAGTCGATAGCCTATTGATAGCTGTCCATGCTTTCGTTAACCTCGTTTCGATGTCCTTTTCGGTTGATTCGACGCTGCTTCCTAGGTACGTGAATTTGTCTACTAGTTTAAGAGGGGTTCCTTCTAGAGTGGAGATGTCCCCCGTTTGGTTATAGCACATATATTCCGTTTTGTGTGCATTAACATGGAGGCCTATGCTTGCTGCTGCTCGTTCCAAACTATGCAGAAGTGTTTCGGCTTGGTCAGGTGTATTTGCCAGTATCGCTATGTCATCGGCGTAGTCGGCGTAGTTGGCGTCGGTAATTGTTGTTGCGGGGTATCTTCTGCTTCTTTTCTTCGTCAGTTCGAAGCCATTCTCTTTGATTTTGTCAATCGATGTTCTAAGTACGTAGTCTAGACAAATGATAAAGAGGTACGGAGCCAGCGTGTCCCCTTGTAGTACTCCTGCTACAATGTCGAAGTATTCTGTGTCTCCATCTGGTGATCTTACTTTTACTTTAGTGTTTCTATAGAGAATCGTTATTGCCGCTACGGTTTCTTTAGGTATGCCGTACGCTAGTAGTATTTGTTCCATTTTCCTCTGTGAATGGAGTCGAAAGCCTTGGTAAAGTCGACAAATATTAATGTCGCTTGTAGGTTCTTTGCCCGTACACCTTCAAGGATTCTGCGGATGGTTAATATTCGTGAGGTCGTGGATCTATTTCTTCGGAAGCCATTTTGGTTTTTTCTAAGTATGTTGTAGATTTTGGGTTCTATTCGGTTTCGTAGAAGGGCATTGTAGATTTTGGCAGCTATGGATGTAAGTGTTATGCCTCGGTAGTTTTTGGCTAATCCTAGGTCCCCCTTTTTAGGGAAGGGGAGTATGCATCCCTTCATCCATCTGTCTGTCGGATTTTGATTGTATACTGCGTTGCAGTGGCGGAGCAGTATGTCGTCGAATTGCCTGGTCTTCCATATTTCCGGGGGAATTTCGTCCAGCCCTGCAGCTTTCCTATTTTTAATTTTTCTGAGAACCGAGTCGAATTCTTCTTGTGTGAACGGTCCAAGTTTAATGTCTAATTGTTTGCTAATTATTCTGGTGATTGGTTCATGCGTTATTTTTGGTGGGTTTCCAAGTAAGTTTTCAAAGTGCTGTTTCCACAGTTTTATTCTTTCTTGTTGGTTTGCTGCTTTAAGTTTTGCTTTGGCTGTGTTCTTTCTTCTGCTCACTTCGTTTATTGTTTGCCAGGCAATTCTAGATTGTCTATCTTCCACCGAGTCTCTAATCTTATCTATCTGATTTTGAATGTATTCTGTCTGTTCCTTTATATATATGCCTGCTAATTGATATTGTGCCGTTAAGAAACAGATTCGAAACACTACAAGAAAAGACGGAAAAAGTACACCCAACGACGAATACGAAAATTTCGTCAATGCACACCTCGAGGCAGCAGCAAAATACATTCCAACAAAAATTAAAACTAAATATAGAGTCCCATGGGAAACTTTAGCGGTGAGAGAAAAACGTGCACTAGTGAAAACAGCCTCCAAAAACTATCGAAAAAACCCAACAAACAAAAAAAAAATCTATATTTACTTTCATATATATATATACATATATATATATATATATTGTCATCCACAGACATATATATATATATATATAAGTATGTACAGAGAGAGAGAGAAAGAGAGAGAGAGAGACGGAGATTGAGACGGATACACAAAGAAACATACAAAGAGGAGGCGGATCAGACCACAGGAGACGTATGCATAAAAATGCCAAATATTTTATGACACCCCCAAATAATAAAATCAAATGCTTTTTTTTTAAGGATGGGATTTCATGAAAGAATTAAAGTATTACACGAAGTGATCCTCAAAAGATTTCACTGAAACAATTGTAATCTTCCAAATTGAAAAGAATGTTTTCTCATCGGAAATTTTCCTTAACTGTTTTTAACAGAAAATATTTTTTTCAGAAATATAACGAATTTAACGCGTACAAAAATTTGATCAAAATTTCCATTTACTCTAAATTTGAATATTTTTCCTATTGTTATCCCTACTCTCGATACTGAAATCAAATTTAATACTTGTTGAAAATGTTTTGTGTGTGGACGCTTTTATTTAGGATTTAATATATCCTGGAAACTCACATACCTATATACAGAGTATTGAGATATTTTACAGAATTTTAGAGAAATCTTTGAGGCGCCTTTCTTTATTTAAAACATAGAACATTTCATATGAAACTTGATTGCAATAAACAAATGACTTGTTCCATTCAAATTTATCTCTTTGATGTATTATATTAGTTTTGTAAATGATTCTCTTTGAAGTGATAATTTATATGATGCAATCTATCTGAAGAACATTGTACTGACACAGACTTGTGTAAACTCCCTGTGGAGATTTGGATTGAAGATTGAAAATTTGTCAAAAGATAAGATAAACCACAAAATGATTGCATGTTTTAAGCCCAAAATGTTATAAGAAATCCATTTATAACATATGAATGTCCTTATGTTGGAAATAATTTAATATTTCATCTTGATTTTTGACACGCACTTAAAAGCTAAAACATCAAAAAAATTAGAGCACAAGGTCAATTGTCTATAGAAAGGAAACATCTCTCACTTTCAACATTCAGCATGTAATAAAGACCAAAACTAAAGCTGCTTTACATCCTTTTTAACAATTATTTTCAATAATTTATTATCATGTATGAATAAATAAAATGATATAGCAAAAGTTTTATCTGAAAAATGTCAAGTAAATTTTACGAATGTTCTTCAAATAGCTAAGACAGAATGATATTAATTTAATTTAAAGAGATACTATGTCTATCCTTATTTTAGAATACACACACACACACACACACACACACACACACACACACACACACACACACACACACACACACGAAAGCTATTACATAAAGCCTTATAATTCCCGAGCTGACGTGGGTCACCTGCTGACTGAGCTGTAAAATTTGGGCGGATTTCGATCCCAGCTTCGAGCCTTCTACGTGTCTAGCTACAATGAAGAGCAGCGATACAACGAAATAATCTGTCGGTGGATGACAGTTTATATATATATATATATATATATATATATATATATATATAATATTCTTCAATAAAGTAAATCAAAATAGGAAATAATTCCAATAAGGACAAATAAAATATTCAAAAATAGAATATTAAATGTAAATATTCCTTGTAAAGAGCTCAATGTAAATAAAATTCCTCAGAGCAAATAATTTTTTTCGAACTAAACCAACAATCGGCCACATTAGGATAATAAATTTATTTCCATCCTGCTAAAACCATTTATATAAATCAATGCACTAAAAAATTATCAGATCTGAAGAAGTCCTGTTGATTTTTTAGAGCATTGATTTATATCAATGCTTTTTAACCGAATGGAAGTATTTATTATCTTAATGTGACCGATTGTTGTTTTTTTAAATATATATATACATATATACACACAGACAAACAGACACACACACACACCCACACACACACATATATATATATATATATATATATATATATATATATATATATATATATATATATACTCTACTTTGGTGTTTTATGATATTTCTAGATATGTAAAAATATTTCATTGTTATTTTTTTGTTTGTTTCCATTTCTGTTGTGTTTATTGTTTTAAAAATGACATTTGTAAGTTTTATCTGAAAATCTGACCACAAAATGTTGAGTTTTACAGAAATAGTCATCAAAATATATAACTAAACTTTCAATTCCCAAGAGTAGTACAATACGAATGCATATCTGCAGAGGGGTGAAACCTCCCCACGAACCAATGTTCAGGATATGATTTTTTAAAACTGGAATAACTGAAACCGTTTAACTGTGTGCAAAAATTAAAGTATTGGTATTACATAGCAATACTTAGAACAATTTGACTGTGTGAATCCGAATGAATAGTGTTGAATAGAATTATTATTATAAGCATTTAATGGAGGGGAAATTCAACTATATCAGTGGTCAATACGTGAAACCACTGTGTGAAAAGAGATGATCAATATTAAATAGAATTGTAAGTTTTATATAGCAATAATTGAAACCATTTGTGCAAACAAATGAGCTCTGCTTTGTTTTAAAATAACTTTACGAAGAGACTATTCCCTAGCAATTCCTATATACAATGTACATGTATAAACAGGATAAGGCATTAAATAACCTACAAGTGTTGACATGCCATAAAAACCAACTAAACTACAAACTTTCCATTAAAAAATTCCGAACATGAGATTGGCATATACCCGACCTAGAAAGCCATTTTAGAGATTGCACGACAATTTCAACGATAAAAGTTTACTTTTAATTTTTCAATAAAACACACAGACTTGTAAACACCGGAACTTTCCAAAAAAATGAGAAAAACCAAAACATTTAAAACACCTGTGTTTGGCAAAAACCTCAAAATTAAGAATACACACAAATGATATCAAAAATAACCAATGTGTGGCCCAAGCCCCACGATGAACCTGCGTTGGTAAAACCTTTTCTTGGAAGTCATCAATAAAATTTAGTGCATTGTTCTCATTTCAAATTTTAGTATGAAATAAGAGGTTTGATAAAAATTAAAAAAAAACATTTTTGTCTAGGAAAGAAGCCACTTATTTCTTGTCTTCAAAGATGTGTGATTTTTTACGTTTAACTCATTGCTTCTGGCATAATGGCTCACGTTCTGGACTGTGATAGCGTAGTAAGCGGGTTTGAACATCAGTCGTGCTGTTACGTTCACTTTTGGACTAATACCCTTGTTCGTGTAAATAGGTAGAGTAAGTATACACATAGAAAATGTTTTCAAAATAAGTAAAGTTGGCAACCGTTGTCGAAGGCAACCAGAAAGCTCCCTTTTCAACAGCTACAGCACTGAGGTGTAGGGAAGGGCGCTAGTCCTTTCCCTGAAGTGCTCCACTTTACCCTTATATTGCTGAGTATTAAGCAAGGAAGTATCAAGTACCATTTTTAAAGTCTTTGGTATGTCGTGACCTGGGATTGAACTCAGGTCTCCCGGACCATTGGCGAACACTCTAACCATTAGGCCAATGAGCCGGTCCAAATACTGAGGAATTTTTAAATTAACTTCATTTAGATCCGTTCTATCGCTAAAAATAAAACATACATATGCATAAAGATTTAATTTGCTTCTAAGCCAACGTTTCAATTTTCAATGTTGGTTTTTATAGTATATCATCCATTGCAGATTATTTAATGCCAAATCCTGTTTATACATATATATTAGATATATGATTTGAAAACGCATTTAGTTGATAAAATTTTTAAACGAGTTTAAACTCACTTTTTGGCACACATTTAAATGGTTTTACAAAAAATTAAATGCGGGAACAGTTCTATTTCAAACATATCAATTAAGCATTAGTCATTTGTTGCCACAGTTTAAATGCCGCACAGCTCCATTTAATCTATTGCTAGGACCCTAT
This sequence comes from Sepioteuthis lessoniana, assembly GCA_963585895.1. NCBI lineage: Eukaryota > Metazoa > Mollusca > Cephalopoda > Myopsida > Loliginidae > Sepioteuthis > Sepioteuthis lessoniana. The sequence continues at coordinate 86,551,485 of OY757912.1, read as the reverse complement.
TAGGTGCTATAATTTTGGGTCAGAGTTGACCTGGGAGCCATGGCAACGAATGGATACTTCACATTCCCTAAAGCTATAAGCCTGGAGCCTCATCATCAGATTGTTTAATGGCACGTGTTGGGGAAGTCTTACTCCTCAGCAGAGATGCAGTCGTTGTATTCTACAGCCCCAGCCGACTGGGCAACAAATGTTAACAGGATTTTATTTATGAGGTATTATTTATAACCAAAATCTACAACTATATGAAATGAGCACTAGTTAAGCTAGCTAACATTCACGAGTACGCTCGAGTCTCATTAGTACCCAATTCATATGGCCTTGTGCCACGTCTAAGCAAAAAAATTAATAAATCACAACAGCTATATAAAAAATGCCATGACTTTACAGCAAAAAATAAAGAGGGCAAGAATATATGATATATGTACTTACTTTTTGCACTATTACACATATATAATTTTGAATTCAAAATTTCAAAGCTGTAGAGTTTCTTAAATAATAATGCCTAGCGTTCTGTTATAAATAATACACATATTTTGTTCATTATTTACATTTTTCGGACTATTGTCTTCATCTTTGTCGCCATGTTTATCACAACGTTTCGGCCGTTGTACGCTCCGGCTTTCTTCAGGTGTTTGGAATGTCCTTGAGGACACATGGTTCTGTGGATAAAAGCGTTGGTTAGAAACAGTGACATACCCAAAGTGTGTGAGTTCAATGCCCGGTGAAGGCAGTGAAGAACATTCAGAGGGGAAATTAACAGAAGATAACTGATAACTGACATCCATAAAAACATGGCTCTTGGAACTTGAACAGTCTACCCCAGTGAGCAAAAAAAGAAGGCCGGGGCGTTCAACGGTCGAAACGATGTGATAAACATGGCGACAAAAATGAGGACAATAGTCCGAAAAATGTAAATAATGTACATAATACCTCATCTCAGAAATATAGACACATATTTTGCCTTAGAAAATTCCTTATGAAGACAATTATTACTAAGAATGAAGTATTGATCAATTAGACTGGTCATTTCTGATAAGTTTTATGTCTCCAGGATGTCTTGCCGGATAATTCGTCTGAAAGCAATGGGACTTACATTTATACTTAAGTCTTCTAACTACACTGCATGACTTGATTTCATTATCTCTTTGCTTCCATCTTAACCTCCAACAACATTTTACATATACTTTTTTCTGTTTATTTGATAGATTTAATAATGACTCGAACCTGCTGTCTGAACTGATGTCACTAGCCTGAAAGCAGAGATAAGCGGAAGTGCCAGAGTCTTGTATAAATATTAAAGTAATGAATAACAGAAAATTTATTCATGTTTATATAATTACAGAGGTTGTAATAAAAGTATGGGGGAAGTCCCCGTACAGAAGTGGCTTATGTACTTGACTGCGAAATCGTTGTGAGTGAGTTCGATCTCCAGTTGCTCTATTACTTCCTTTTGTTACCAGCTACGGGTGAAATAGTATCACAATTGTTCAATTTGAATAGCTTTGGCATACAGTAACCTTCAAAGGTTTGCATGCCATTAACAAAGAAACCAAGCCAAACCTATCATTTCTATTACCTACCCATAAACACAATACCATTCTAAAATGGTAACGTGATGATGATTTTGATTTTAATCATCATCATCATCATCACTCTGCGAAATTCCCAACAAAATAGACATTTCATATTCAAATCAAAATAAACATTTAGCTACCATAAAGTTAAAAAGAAAAAGAAATTCTAATTGCAACAATCCATTTCCCTCGCCCACTCTTCCTTTTCTCACACTCTCCTCTTTATGCCACTCCTTCCAAACAACGGAGAGCGGAAATATGCGGAAATATGTAAAGCTGCGTGCCAGTACGTACACAGACATACGTACATATGTACGCACGAGCCACAGCACATACACAAGAATACAAATATTCAATGACATACAAACTTTGGCACACACACACACACACACACAAATAACCTCCACTTTTCGAACAAAAAATTAACCATATTAATCTTTTTTTTTTAATCTTCACACTGTCCAACTATGGCTGATTGTATGAAACCCATGGTCACAGACTGCACCATGTAATATACATCCATACTGTGACGAGGAAATCCGACACCCTCATATATTTGCCGGGTTATGGGGAAAGGAGGTGCGACTCGCTAGCCGTCAGCAGACTATAGTAGTAAGCAGAATGGTAGAAGTGAAAGGACAGTTTCTCTTCAACCCTCCCCATTAGTACAATCTGACGTGGGCATGAGAAAACCCCACTGTCTATTAGCCATGTATGCGTCAGCGGAGAGAGGCAGACCTGCGACCATGATTGGTACTGAGGGACAAAGCGCCAAAAAGCAAACACGTGGTAATTTTTCAAACTACAGAAACTAAACAGTTGCCGTCGAAGGGTGAAGACACAAAGACAGTTGCCGTTTCTTCGTCGGAGAGTGAAGACACATAATTTGGGATATGGAGGAAACTCAAATTCCAAAGTCATGTCACGCAGAAAACACTAGGAGAGAAGAGAAAAAAAACTTCTCCTTTGAATGAACTAAAAGTCTGGGGTATGGTGAGCCTCGTTACACAAGCACCCAAAGAAAAGACTTGTCCACAAGGAAAGAGACAATAATTAATCTTAGTCTTATCTGAAAAAAGACGTACCTCTCTCTATCAATGTGTTATTACAGCCCCGCAACGAAAATATAAAAAGGAGGAAAGAAAAGATTCTACAAAATCATAAGTGAGCATACAATCAAAGTATATTCAAATTTATCTTGCTGTATTCATGCTGACGTGAATAAAAGACTAATTACGAGAGGAAAGAATAACTCTAAGATAGAGGAGAAAGGATGAGGGAATATCCCCCGAATGATAAACTTGAGATTTGGAGTACGGGCTCTGCCATCAAATCCCAAAGTCTGAAGGAAAGCGGAACGTATCTACCGCTGACGAACTGTATTTTCACATTCCGCTATTTAGAAGAAAGACTTTCTACCCCCTGACTTTTATCTGAATTGTTTTTTTTCTTTGTTTCTTTCTTTTATTCAATAAAAGAATTTTGTTATTAATCTTGTTAACCCAAACACTGCAATTCAGAGTTCTTTATTTTTTGTGGTGGAAGTGTTGTATTTATCGAAGACTTTGTATTTGAGGGGGAAAGCTACCAGTTAACTGTGTTGAATTTTGATAATTCACCTAGAACTCACCTAGCGGCTTTAAAATGTGGTTTAGCTTGGGAGTTGATGATATCTGTAACATTAAATAGCGTTTGGCAAACCACAGCCCACATGTGGGCCCTGCTTTAACTGGTGGACTTGGCGGGAACGAACGACACCCTGCAAGGTCATGGGGCAAATGGCAGCGTAACAATACATATATATATATATATATATATATATATATATATATATATATATATATATATATTCTCTATCATTGATATTGAGGACTATTTAACAATACTGAAACATTTGATTCTCCATTAACTCACCAAGTGAGCTAGTAAAAACCATATACCTCTTATATATATATATATATATATATATATATATACGTGATGCATAAGATAAGTTTCCAGAATTTTTTCTACAGGCATATAAACTTGTCGTAGACTCTTGAGAATTCAGTATGTTATTGCAATACTTCTTATGAGATGACTGAGTAAGTTTTATGATTTCAGGTTCAAATGAACAGCTACAGCAGTAATTGGAATTCACCCTACTAAAGCCTGATTGTCACAGCTGGTGAATTTCAAAAATACAATCTGGACGTGAAGACACTCTAGAAGAACGATATGCAATAAAATTCTGTTTTAAACTTGAAAAAAATGCCAGAATACTTCAGATTGCTTTTCGACCATTTTGCATGAATTGAGCATCGGTTTTTGAGTGGCATAAGATATTCAAGGAAGGCAGGGAGTCTGTGAGGGATGATGAGAAGTGTTGGAGGACTAAGGAAGTCAATACACCACAGTTTATTGGACAAAGGGTTAGGTTTAAGGTTTGGGTTACTATGTTAAAGTTTTAAGGGATTTCAGGAAGAGATTCCGTCGGAAGAGGCCAGCACTCTTCAAATCGGGTCAGTGGCATTTCCACCGGGACAATGCACCAGTACACAACTCCATCCTTGTCACAGACTATTTGACCAAGATGGGCATCAAGACAGTTCCTCAGCCTCCCTATAGTCGAGACCTTGCTCCCTGTGACTTTTGGTTATTCCCTAAGCTCAGAGGCTGACGTTATGAGACAATTGAGGAGATGAAAGAGGCTGTGACGAAGGTCATTGACACGCTCACACAAGAGGACTGCTATGGGGCCTTTCAGAAGTTATTGGAACTGTACAACAAGTGCATTGCAGCCGGAGGAGATTAGTTCGAAGGGGACTAGAGTTTCATGTGTGTACTATACATAAAAGTGCCCACACGAAAAAGTCTGGAAACGTATTTAATGATCCTCGTATATATATATATATATATATATATATATATATATATATACGATTTGTAGACAAGTCAGAACCGTCATAATGAGCCGTTTGAGTGAAATCTTGGAAGATTATTTTCTGACTCTGTAGACATTCAAATTTTGGTCTACTTTGCGTAGTGAGCACTTTTACGTTTAAAGAATTCTGTCAGTGTGTTTTTTCTTTTGGCTCGGCATGGATTATTGATGGATTATTTTCAAGTATACACATGCTTTTAGTTTTTTCTTTTTTAATGGAATTTTTCCCCAGATATCAGTTTGTGTAATATTCTATTTGCAAATTGTGTCATCTGGGTTTTTTCACACCAACTGAATCATTAAAAATAATAAAAATTAATTTTTCATATATATATATATGTGTGTGTGTGTGTGTGTGTGTGTGTTTATATATATATATATATATATAAACAGGATTTGACGGTATTTAATAACTTACAAGGGCTGACATGTCATAAAACACACCCAACCAACAAATTTAATATCTATCCCGGACAAAAAGTGTATTTTATACCCATTGCAAAAGGGAAACGTAATTTTAATTAGCATAAAAATATCTGACAGTGGCATATAAAAAAATGAAAAGAAAATATGTTACGTCTTCTTTTTTTTTCTTTTATTTCCTCTCTCGCTCCAAGGTGACAGTTTTATGTCTTAAAATGTTTTCGCATTTTTCTTCCTAATAAAACAGCTGAATCCCAGAAGTGTTTTAATCTGAGCAAGAAAGAAAAAAAGGTAAGAAAAAAAAAAATGAAGACGACACTAAATAAATCTCTAGACTATGAAAATATTGCAAGATCATTATCAAAACAGATTCAAGTATTTGTACATTTTTGTTTGTTTGTTTGTTTGTTTTTTTCTTCTTCTTTTTTCTTTCATTCTTTGAAAGATAAAAAAGAAATTAATTTCTTAACTCGCTGCTAAAAACAAAAACAAAAAATTAATAAAAACAATTAAGTAATAATTTATTATCGCACTTACCTTCCACTGTATAGTGTTAGAAAAAATAATAGTATGTTCATGCATGTAAAATTTGATAAACTTGGTGGTGTCTCCATGAAGTTGTCAACGAGTTGAGCTGTGATATCGTAGTGAGTTCGAACTCTCGTCACGCTGTTACGTTTATTTTCAGACAATAACCACTGAAAAAATGTATGAACCCTCTTATTACCCAAGCTATAGGTTAAATAGTATTTAAATTATTCTTTTACAAGGATAATGATGACATTAAATAACCCCAAAAGGTTGATATGACATAAATAAAAATAAATCGAACGAATCTAAAATTTGCTTTCATGTTTGCGAGTTGTCATAAAACTTACTTCACCAGTCGACGGAGTTTAGAATATACTGACTGTATCTCCTACTGAGGTTAAGCCTCTCCCTACAAAAGGGATGGGGGTGTCCTTGTGGTGTAATGGTAAAAGCGATAGACTGCAGAATCGTAGTAAGCGAGTTCGAATTTCAGTCGTGCTATTACGTTCTCTTTCGGACAAATACCCTCGGGAAAGGTATGAATCCCCTTATCCTCCCAGCTATGGGTTAAATAATACCAATAGTGTTCTTCTAGAAAGATGGCTTTTGTATTAAATAACCTACAAAGGTTGATGTGCTATTAAAAGCAAAGAAACCAAACTAAACCAAACAAAAAAGCGGGTCTTAGGGATGACACTTGACTAGTTACGAGGCTCCGATTGTGGATATCTCTGAAGTTTTGGGTACTGCTTCTGTGCCATCACTCCCTGGCCCACTCTGATTTTTAGGGATAGTACCTGTTAGGGTCCTATCTATAGGTCAAATACATCTGTGCAGATATTATTTCTATCACATAGGAATACCTGATATCATATAACATTGTTAAAAAAAAAAAGCTAGTGAGAAATTGTAATAAAAATGTATATATAAAAGTTCATGATTCCCAAATCTCTCAGTTCAAATAACCCCTAACGGGTTGACGTGCTGTTTAATTAAAGCATGCAATAAATGAAATTTCCTCTTTTTTTTTACCTGTCCAGAGGGGATTTGTACCGATGCAAATAAACTGTTGTAACATATTGACCCTCGACCGACCCGTCAATCAAGAAATGCACCTGTGTAAATAAGCAGAAGAAAACAAAACAGGTGCATCCGGTCTATTGGAATATCACCTTGACCTGTGGACAGGGTTGAATTCGGTGCAGATGCGTACGCCCACAGGAAGCAGGTGGATGTTAAACAATTATATAACCAGGTGCCACAGACGGCTTGGGTCAGTTCCAGTCGCAGATGGAGATAGGATGCCCGCGGAGTGAGAACCAGCTCCAGACAGAGAGCTTGGGCCCTCAATGACCCACGGTTGAACAGCCCTGCCAGAATGCGAAAGAAGTGCTGCTATGGTCAGAAGAACTTGGGGTCAATATGTAGCAGTCTGTCCCCGTCTCAAACTCACCTCTCACACACAACCAACATAAACTCTTTCGAATAAAGTGTGAGAGGTATATTTTTATAAAGAAGCGTGTTCGTTCGTTCATTGAAGTCGTCATTATTGTTGATTATGTTTCCGCGTATATTTGTATATGTGTATGTATGCGGCTATCTAACACTGATTTCTCTGTGACTTTTCCTTTCTCGTCAACTTCTCTTCTTCTTGCATTTTAGTGTGTCTGCTAAATTCACATCACTTTTCTTTTTTTTTCTCGGTCACTCATACCAGTTGTTTTGCCATCTAAGTCACATAAGCAAATACCATTATAAAAACCAAAATGACTTCTCTCTTTCATCCCGTTGATTTTACATTTCGAAAGGCAAAATGCAAACAATATCCCGAAGAAAGTATTACTGACGCAAATGACGCAAGTGATCAAGCGCTTCTTGCAAATACACTTGCAGCATTGTCTTGTGATGTCAGCAAGATGCATTAGTCTCGATGTGAGCTCATGCGTTCAAATCAAGATGGTGCCATATTCTCATTAAATAGTAAGCCTCTAAAATTAGAAGACCATTTCCTATAACTCGGTAACAATATCTCATCCACTGAAAGGGATATCAATATACACATAACTAGAGCATAGACTGTTATTGACCGATTGATCTATCTGCTCTCTCTCTCTCTCTCTCTCTCTCTCTCTCTCTCTCTCTCTCTCTCTCTTTCTCTCTCTTTATATATATATATATATATATTCATTCATCCCTGTCAGTTATCTCTCTTGGCAGGTCCTCTAGATTTCATCCAGTATCCATTACGAGTCATCTAAATGAACGAACGATCTGGCTCCGGTCGAGAATATTTGGATCGTGTTGGCGTCGTTAATGACGCATATAATGCATATTTTTTACGAAAGTAAACATTCAAAACCAATTATATTCTAGGCAAATTATTTCATAAAAGACTGAAGTATAAATATCTCTTTTTTATTATGGGTTATGACTGCCTCTACAAAAAGAATATTATTAAATAAGAATAAAATGGTGGATTTCAAAAGAATAAAAGGTGACAAAAGAAGACAAAATAAAATGCCTAAAACTTTAATTCTTATTCTTGCTAACAGATTTTTAATAAGTAAAATAGAATAAAATATTTTTTTACAAAAACTCACCCTCTGATCAAAGAGGTCCGGATATTCACTTAAGTCAGTTTCAGTGTAGCTCGGTATTTGTGTGTGTGAGTTTTATCAAAGGATCCATTATTCTATTTATAATAAATTCTATGTATTTAATAAAAAGAAAAATCTTGAAATCAAAAATATTTTACAAAAACCAATTCCTCTTTTGATAATTTCGCGTGAGACTAAGAAGAAATGTCGGTAATATTCAATTAATCTATTTTGGGGTGAATGGGAATTGAATTTGGTAACAAATAAAAAGTTTTCTGGCAATTGGTCTAAACTACCCCAGAAAGAAAAGGTGTCTATCCATATTTACCCAGCCCCTCCCTCGGGCAGGATATGACACAAGGTCAATTTTTAAGTGGAGTTTAACAGGTTTGAATTCAGAGTTTTCCTTCTCCTAGTCTAGTTGCCTCACCAAAGCTGAAGAACCCAGTCTGTCCTACTATTTACCCATTGCTGGAGGGAGAATAATTGGATTCATACCTTTCTCAAGGGTATTAGTGCTATGTGGAATGCAATCAGCCTCGTCCAGGATTTGAACTCGTGTCGCCGTGTCCATTTCCTACGACGATACACCACGGGCAAGAAAGGGTGTCTATCGGTTTGTTATACTTTGTGTATAAAGTACAGGGTCTGTATTTAGTCTATATCACAGTCAGATACTTATGACTGAATCAATTTACGACTGGGGAAAATGTTGAAAATATTCAATTCATCAATGTGGGGGTCAGTCGAAATTAAAATTGGTTTACAGGGAGTTCATCAAGTAAAAAATTATAGGGTAATAAAAGATTATAGGGTAATAAAAGAATATAGGGTAATAAAAGATTAAGTAAATCAATTAACTTGTTCATCTTTTAATAAAAGATTAACAAGTTAATTGATTTACTTAATCTTTATTCAATATAACTTTACGATGGTCTCCATAATTTGAAGATTTTTTTAGTATTTATAGTGAACTGATCCAGTAGAAAGACAACGAGGTTTAAGTTTAATTTGAAATACCATGACCAAAAAATCCGGCAAACACTTGCGCGCGACATACGGAACCAGCAACTACAGAATACCGAGGCAAAACTCTACCACTGAGCAACTAGACGACATCGCACAGAAGCTATACCAATTTAACTGTTCATGGAAATCGCGCGGCCAAATAACCTGATGTGTCTAGTAAGTTACATACGTATTCTTACAGAGGACACGGTCATCTGCAGGGCTGAGTCTTCCCAAGAGGATTGGAGATACGCATCCACGTAATCATAACCTCGTGGGCAAGGAAATAGATGCACATTTTCTTTTTTCAAGTAGAGCAATTATATTGTAAATTGAATTACCATGACCAGAAAATCCAGCAAACACTTTCGCGCGACAAATTTACAATACAATTCCTCTACTTAAAAAAAGAAAATATACATCTACGTTTGACAACTTCACTGCACCTGATATATACCCTGTTTATTTATTCGATAACAATTTGACAGAAAATGCACTTCTTACACAAACATGCATAAATAAATATGAGAAATCTTTGCTAACCAGAGGAATGACAAAAAAATGAAGATTTCTTCTTCATATTTTCTTAATTCTGAAATGTTGTTAAAAATGTGATTTCAAGACAAAAATTTTCTTAAAAAAAGAATTACCTGAAGTGTAAAAAGTTGGGAATGAAATAAGACTAAGCATTCTGAATTGTTTAAAATGGTTTCAACTTATTATCTTAAATTTTGCGTAATGTTTACCAATTTAAAATAAAATGTGTTGTTCTTTAATGTTTTGGGATTTGTCTTTTCTTTCTTCCTTTTTTCTTTTTTGAAATTTTACGTTCGTATTTTTTTTTAAATTCAGTGAATTTAACGTCTAAAAGATTTAATCAACATTTCCATTTACACTAAATCTGAATGTTTTTCTATTTGTATTTCTGTTGTCGATAGTGAAATTAAATTTAAAACTTTTTGAAAATATATTATGCGAACAGAAGCTTTTGTTTCAGATTGAATATTTCGTTTTTATACACACACACACACACACACATATATATATATATATATATATATATATATATATATATATATATATATATATATATATATATATATATATATTTAAGAAGTTTAAATTTACAGTTTTCCTTCACTTCGACCAGTTGCTATTCAAAGTTTAAATAAACTAATTTGTCCAACTATTCGAGAAAGAATAGTGGGATTCATACTTTTTCCAATGCTATTAACACTAATATATTTATATAGCCTAGAGGACTTCTTTCCTTGGTTCCTTCTTTCTTTCCTTTCTAAAATCTATTTTTGTGCTATTTTTCCCTTTTTCTCATTTTAAATATTTTTCTTTATAGGGTTTGGTTTTCTTTGTTTAATGGCATATCAACCTTCGTAGGTTATTTAATGCTAAAGAAGAACACTAGTCGTACTATTTAACCCACTGCAGGGAGGATAAAGGGGTTCATACCTTTCCCAAGGGTATTTATCCGAAAGTGAACATAATAGCACCACTGGAATTCGAACTCGCTTACTACGATTCCGATCCATCGCTTTAAACATTGCGCCACAAGGACGCCCCTTTTTTTTATATAACTATTTTTGCTTTACGCTTTACCTCTTGTTAATTTATCTTTTGCTTTTTTATTTATTTATCTATTCATTTATTTCATAATTTTTCCCTCTTTCTTTCATTCATTTGTCTTTCTTTTTTATTTGATATAATTTTCCTTCTTTCTTTCGTTCATTTTTTAATTTCTTTTCTATTCGATATACTTTCCCTTTATAGCGACCGACTATCTTTTGTTTATTCATTCAATTCTTGTTTTTTTTTTTTTTAATTGGTTATACATTTTTCTTTCATTCAATTCTCCTATTGTCCTTCTTTTTTATTCAGCATATTTTTTCTTTCTTTAATTATCACATTTACCTCAATTTTTTTTATCTATCATTTAAATCTTTTTATTTCTTTCATTCAAATCTTCTTCAATATTTAATTCAATTCTCTTTCTTTCTTTCTTTCCTTCATTCAAACTTTATTTTTTGCTCCTTCATATCTTTTGCTTTCTTTTATTCAAATCTTCTTTCTCATACATATTTCTTCTCTTCATTTCCTTCTTTTTTGTTTCACGTTTTTTTTTAATTATTGTTGCCCAGTCGGCTGGGACTGTAGAATACACCAACTGCACCTATGCAGAGGGGTAAGACTCCGCCAACCGAGTGTCCTATATATGACACAAAACAATCAGATGGTGAGGTTCCAGTAATGGTGAGCTTTGCAGAATATGGAGCACCTCTTCATTGCCATCGTTCCCAGGTTCACTCTGACCCGGAGAGGTAGTACCTGATAGAGTCCTATTTATAGGTCAAATAGAACTAAACTGCGTACTTATACTAAACTGAATAGTTTGAAATAGAACTGTTTTGACAAACTGCATAATCATACTAAACTGGAAGGCTTGAAATAGAACCATTTTGATATTCAAACTACGTACTTAAGCTAAACTGAATTGTTTGAAATAGAACTGTTTTGACATTTAACTGTGTGTAAATTATTCTTATACTAAGGTGAATTGTTTGAATTAGAATTGTTTGACTAAACTGAATAGCTTGAAATAGAAATGCTTTTGACAATTAAACTGTGTGCTTATGCTAAACTGAACTGTTTGAAATAGAACTGTTTATTTGTATAAAAATGGATTTGGCATTAAATAACCCGCAAAGTTAGATATGCCATAAAACCCAAACAAACAATCAAACTTTAATTATTGTTTTCTTCACATCTTTACTCGACAATTTTCCCCACTTTCTTTTCCTTGTCCCTCCAGCTATGGGTTAAATAACTGTATTTTTACCAGGATGCCTTTGGCATTGAATAGCTCACGAAGGTTGATATTCTATTAAGCAAAGAAACTAAATCTTTCTTTCATTTAAATCTTCTTCTCATTTTTCTTTCATTAAAATCTTATTTTCTTTCTTTTTTTAATTTAAATCTCTTTTTTCTTTCAAAACTTATTTCTTTTATTAAAATCTTCTCCTTCTTTCTTTCATTCAAATCTTCTCTTTTCTTTCATTCAAATCTTCTCCTTTATTTCATTCGAATTTCCTCCCTTTTTCTTTCATTCAAATATTCTTCTTCTTTCTTTCATTCAAATCTCCTCTCTTTTTCTTTTATTCGAATGTTCTTCTGTCTTTCATTCAAATGTTCTTCTTTCTTTCATTTAAATGTGCTTCTTCTTTCTTTCATTCAAATCTTCTCCTTTTCTTTCACTCAAGTCTTCTTCTCTTTTATCCTATTTTCTTTTCTTTCATTCACATCTTGTTTCTTTCATTATAATTTCCTCCTTTTTTCTTTCATTCAAATGTTCTTTATTCTTTCATTCAAATCTCCTCCCTTTTTATTTCATTTAAATCTTCTTTCTTTCATTCAAATTTCCTTCTTTTTTTCTTTCATTCAAATCTTTTGTCTTGCATTCAAACTTTCTTTTTTCTTTCATTCAAATCTTTTTCTCTTTTCTCTGATTCAAACCTTCCCTTTTTCTTTAATTCATTCTCTTCTCGATTCAATATCAATCTAAAACTACACATCTAAAAGAGGCTGAAGATCAATCACTAAAAACAAAACCAAACGAGTTCTCATCTTAATGTAATTAACTGACCAAAATTTGCGATAGAAAATTGTAATCCCCCACAGACAACCAATATCAGACGGCATTCCCAAAATAACTCTGCTCGAACTAAATCGACCCCTTGACCTCCAAAACTAACAAATAAACAATCGAGTGAAGTCATGTGCTTTCCAGTTCTATCATATCACTTAACCCCGTAGGGGGAACGACTACTGATCACTCAACCGCACCGTGTTCGTCATGCTTCGTATCGATTGCATTTTATGAGTATGACAGCATTAATAATTTCGCTTTTAACAATTTCGAGATTTTATTTTCGCTAAAGTGACGTTTCCTTCAATGATGTCAAGCAGCGTTTCTCTAAGCGGGAATCATGGTAATGAGTGTCATTGATGTGGCATCGAAGTAAGTGCCAGAAATCTTTTGATTTTGTGACCCATAGATGGCTAGAAAAATATGTGCGTGCGTAATTTGATATTTAATTGACACTTCAACATGAAAGATTGATTTTAAACAAACTGATATACAATGTTTGATTAACGTGATCATTCTTCATTTAGTAAATGTAATATTAATTGAATTTTCAAGCAGATAAACATACTCAATGTTGATTGAATTAGGTGTAAACTAACGTATTAAACAAAATAGAATAAAGAAAATATATACAACATTTATTTTGTTGGAAGCTACGAATAATTCCTGGGTTCAATTGCTTTTTCGGCCCAGTTGCAGAAAAACGTCAAAATGAATGGCCTACATGAGTCAGGCTTTCTTTTACTGTAATTAAAAGATTCTAATACCAAAAATGCAACATCGATGGCGATTTATTTCAGGATATTTTTTATGGCTTATACAAAACCGAATTAGATTAATTAAAGATTCTTTCTTATAATAAAAATGTGGAAAAAATTGGTAAAGAGAAGTTTAAATGTTTTGAGTGTCTTTTCTAATGTTTTTACTTGATTTCTAGTACTTTATTGATTTATTGATTTATCAATTGATTTTAACGGCATGTAAACCTATTTGGGAGTATTTTATGCCTAGAATTGCGTTCATTCTGTGTTTACATTTTACATTTTTGAGTAGTCATTCCTTAAGATTTTTTTCTTATCGAATACAAATGGTTTTAAATAGATCTGTTTGACCCGTAGATTCGACCCTAACAGGTACTACCACTCCAGGTCAGAGAAGACCTAGGATAAATGACAATAAAAATGATGATTCTGCAGTCACCAGATCTCTAGAACTGAAGCCTCACATTCAGTTTCAATTTAGTATCATACACAAGACATCCCGTTTTTAGGGGAGGAGTTTTACCATTCTCCATTGGATACAGTCAGTATGTTTTAAACCTCAATGACAGATCAATTCCAGCCCATGGAGAATGAAAACATTCACAATTAGTGAACATGGAAACAAACGTTATTTTCTGTTTCTTTTTGAGATGAATGATTGATTTATCGCGCAAGAAATAATAATGTTCAGTTCTAAATTATCTTAATATCTTGCTATTTTTGTAAGATGCACTAAAAGGGCTGCTTTACTCATTTGGGATCTTTAATGGTCTAAATATTTAAATGGGGTTAGCATTTAATGGTTATTTGCCTGAAGAATTAGCTGCAATAACACTATTATTGAGTGTCAAATTGAATTGGAAATTGCTATTAAGTACTGAAAAGTGCCAGCTAGAAAGAAATGAACAAAAGCCATGAACACACACGCATACACACATACATCACACTAACACACACTCACACACACTCACACATACTCGCACGCATACACACGTATTCATTCACACACACTCATATACACAAGGTAGTGATAATAGCTCCACGTAGGATGTAACAGTGATTTTTCCATGCAGACTCTTGTTTGTACGTTCGATTCTCATGTGGTCTCCCATACTGCGGAATCTTATGTCAAACTAAGCTAAGCTTCATAAATAAATTGGAGGTCGGGTCAAAAAGTTCCTGGCCCAACCAAGAAGGGAATAATCGAGAGCCATTAAACGTACATGCTAAGCCCAGCTGATTGTAGCTCTACAGTGTAGTTGGACCCGTCTGACGAGTGTCATTGATATGACAATAAACCATCAGTTTATGAGGGTCCTTTCATGGAACTGTTGGTAACGTGGAGTAACCTTTCAGTGCTATTACTTCTAGCTCCACTCTAACCCGAAATGGTAGTACCTGTTAGGGTCCCATCAATGGATCAAAAAACTATTTAACCATTTAACTGTATACAAACAAATGGGTGATGTCAAATTGAATTCTTAGTGTAACATAGCGATGCTTGAAATCATTTAACAGGGTGCAAATAAAACTATTGGTGTTTGTACAACTTGAAGCAATTAAAACATATGCAAACAAATGATTAATATTAAATGAAATTATTCATGTTAGATAAGACTACTTGAAATCATTAAACTGAGTGTAAAAATTGAATTAATGGTATTACATAGCAATACTTGGAATCCTTTAATTGGTGCAAATAATTGAATATCGTTGAATATAAGTATTCATGTTAAATGGCAATACGTGAAACCATTTATCTGTTCGGTTCGGTTCGGTTTCTTTGTTTTATGGCATATCAACTCTTTTTAGGTTATTTAATGCCAAAGCCATTCTCCTAGAAGAACAGTAGTGGTACTATTTTACCCATAGCTTGGAGGGTAAGGGGGTTCATACCTTTCGCAAGGGTATTTGCCCGAAAGTGAACGTAATAGCGCGACTGGATTCCGCAGTCCATCACTTTTACCATTACACCAAAAGGACACCCCCCCCATTGATCTGTGTGCAAATAATAGCAATACTTGAGTACAAACCACTTAGCACTACTATTTTAAAATTAAGGTTACCAACAAACTATTTATTTACATATTTTATATGTATAACCATTAAGTAAAAAAAGTAAAGTTGGCGACCGTAGTCGAGGGTGACCCGAAGGCTCCCTTTTCGATAGCTACTACATCAAGGTGAAGGGGAGGGTGTCACTTCCTTCCCTGGATTGCTCCTCTTTACCCTTGAACCTTACCTTATAATGTTGAGTGTTAAGCAAGGTTGCATCAAGTACCATTTTTAGAGTCTTTGGTATGACTTGACCTGAGATTGAACTTAGGTCTCCCGGGCCATTGGCGAAAACGCTAACCATTATGCCAATGTCCGGTATTATATAACCATTAAACTGAGGGCAAACAAATGACATTTTAAATTAGATTGCTTGCGTTGCATACCATTAACTGAAACCATTTAACTGATTGCAAACAAATCTGCCTCTGGTTCGTTTAAAGATATTATCTCCCCCAAAATCGTAAATATATATATATATATATATATATATATATATATATGGGGGGGATGAAAAAAAGCGGAAAAGTTGAAAAAAATAAAGACGAAATCTGATTGAATCCGTTTCTGTCTATCAGTTTATCCACTTTTCCTCTTATTCTTTCACATTTTGTCGGATTTACCAAATCTACCATTTCACCATATATATATATATATATATATATATATATGTGTGTGTGTGTGTGTGTGTGTGTGTGTGTGTGTGAAAAGGATTTGGTATTAAATAACTTCCAAGGGTTGATATGCTATAAAAACCAACCAACCAACCAACCAAACGACCATGTATACATTTGGACATATATTCATACCCCAATTCAATACACTTGTCGTATAGTTTATCAGGTTTCTTTAAACTTTCCAAAGAAATTCAATAATAATTTTTTTGAAAAATTTTAACTTCCGCATTGGTTGGACGGAAAACATTTCAGTTGTAATATTCAAAGCAGTGTTGCAATCTCCGGTGAATCTGCAGTTGACTGACAAAAGCTACACACCGAAAAACTGTCGCAAGAGAGTTAGGCACTTTAAGAATGATGGAGCCGTCAGACTGTAACCTGCAGAAGACAAGTTAGGACGTAACATTTGGGACCTTGTGAAACCACCCCTCCTACAGGGGGTATACTACTATTTATAGAACAAGAGGATTTTTCTTCGTCGACTCAAAAGAATATCACTTCACTTATTCCTGTGTTTCAGAAGGTTAAATGACACTCATAGTAATACCAGTCTGACTTTTTTTTATCTTTTCTGTAAACTTGTCATCTTTATCTCATCTTAGTTTCCGACAACTCTCTTCAAGACCCATTACATAGCGATATTGCGCTATCTTGTATATTACTCTTTCTTTTTATATTATAAATTAATATCATTCATGTGAACTGAGCCAACTAGATTAAGGAATCGTACAAATTTGTTTCAGTGAATTTTGTCTGCTATCTTCTCCAAGATGGTTGAATGGATCTTTTAAAAACTGCGAAGGAATACTCAACAGGATGAAAAAAGTAATCTTAAGAACAGCGCGTAGGATAGAAACTTTTTACAGAGTTTCAGAATCTATTAATCAATCATTCATATAACAACAGAGAGAGTAAGATGCTACTAAGGTAATGGTTGGCATCTCGAGAGATGAAATCAGTGACCCGTATTCAAATCCTGGACGAAGCTAATGGCGTCCATATTTACCAACCCCTCCGCTCTGGAAGTATATGACACAAGGTCAATTTTTAAGCGGAGTTTAACAGGTTTGAATTCAGAGTTTTCCTTCTCCTAGATTAGTTGCCTCAACAAGGCTGAAGAGCCCAGTCTGCCCTACTATTTACCCATAGCTGGAGGGAGAATAATTGAATTCATACCTTTCCCAAGGGTATTAGTGCTATGTGAAATGGAGTCAGTCTTGTCCAAGATTTGAACTTGTGTCACCGTGTCTATTTCCTACGACGATAACCGAGCAAATTGCGTCGATTCTCTCGGAAAAAAAACATGAAACCATCTACTCCTCACCCAGCTATGAATAAATAGTAGGGCAGACGGAGTTCTTTAGCTTTGGTTAGGCAATCAGTCAAAGCGAAGGAAAACCCTGCCAACTTGGTTTACTTTTAAAATCAGTGGCATTTGTGGTGTAATGGTTACCGTCATAGGGAATGGTCACGGCGACACGAGTTCAAATCCTGGGTGAGGCTGTTTGGATTTCATATAACGCTGATACTCTTTGGAAAAGATTGAATCAAATTATTCTCCCCAACTCAGTCATGGTTAAATAAAAGGTCAGACAAGGCTCTTCAACTTTGGTATGGCAACTAGTTTAGGAGAAGGAAATCTCTGAATTCAGATCTGTTAAAATGTGCTTAAAAAGATTGACCTTATGTCATATCCTATCCATAGAGAAATGGTTGATAAACACACAGCTCACGGGTTGAGAATAGGTTTGGTGTTTGTGTAAGTGGCTGCTAAGGCCAATTCCTGACACACACATGCTGACAATAAGAGTAAGTATCGTCATGAGTGAAAAGCTGTCCTCCTGTGCGTTCATGGCCGCATGTTTTTCATTTCTCTAGTTCCAACGCTCTCACGATTCCCAGATGTCGCTCAACTAACTTCCACATATAGAATTCCAAAAGCAAAAGCATCTCTTCACCAAGGGTGATCACAACCACTTTTTCCATGAAATCAGTCATCACGTAACAATAGGTCAGACAATTTTTGACAGTGCCTTTGCAATTGGTTTAATTTGGTTGGGCTTTATGGTATATCAACCATTGTTGGTTATTTAATGTCAAATACATTTTATACATATAAATAGTTCTATTTCAAACAATTCAGTTTAGCATAAGTACATATTTTGTTTACTCACAGTTAAATGTAAAAAAGTTCTGTTACATATCCACATAGGTCCACCTCCAAAAATACGACCAAGATACGGATGCGTGAAATAGACATAGAGAATCCGAAAAACACGAAATTGGTTCAGGTACGAAACTTTTATTTACCTTTTTGAGTTTAAGGTTTTACAACATGAGGAGAGAGACACAATTTCTTTCTATGCTGATTTTTCCATCTGAACCCACCACGTGCGGCACATTTCGTAGACTCCAACTGGTCTCGCCTCGGCGAGACCAAAAATCGACTTGCCCCGTCTAAGTCCGAAACTCGACTAACTGTTTTTTTTTTTTAAATTCCAAAAAACCTGGGCATGACGTCATTCACGTCACCGGTCCTATTTCCTATCTAGGGTTTTTATTGAGATATCTCTGATTGTCACATTCGCCCCGCACGCGCGTGAAAACCTGCACTCAACTAACCCATGCACGAACTAACCCATGCACTAAGGGAAAGGTTCTCAGCCTTACTAAACCGAAAAGCAAGATATATAAAACGAAAAATGATAATACAAAAAAAAAATCCCTCCGCAATTATATTACAGTTCTATTTCAAACAGCTCAGTTTAGCATAAGTACACATTTTAAATGTCAAAAATAGTTCTATTTTGAGTCAGTTTAGCATAAGTACAGTTTGAAAGTTAAACACTTTTATTTGACCCATCCAACCCTATCAGGTGCCACCTCCTCGGATCAGAGTGGACCAAGGAGCGGTGGTAATAAAAGGTTACTCCGCATTCCCCAAAACTCCAGCATTACTGGAGCCTCACCACCAGATTGTTTTGTGTCATATCCAGGAAAATTCATGGGAGAGTTTACCCTTCTGCAGAGAGGAAGTTGGTAAAATCTGCAGCCCCAGCTGACTAGGCCAAAGTCTTTGTAAATTGTAAATTCCATCTAGCTTTACTCCGCTTAAAAATCAACCGTGAGTCACATCTAGACTATTGCTGAGTCGTTGGGTAAACACATACCAGAAATTGCTGAGTGTGAACGATCTATTTAAGCCTGAAAAAATCTCTACAAATCTAGTGGTCGACTAGTACAGTACTAAAAACCAATCAAATAGTAGTCAGTTAGTGGAACAGTAATCTTAAACCATTTACCGTTACTCTATCAGACTGCCACAAACGTTTTCTTTCTTTCTTTAATGACATATCAACATTTGTAGATTATTTAATGCCAAAGCTGTCCTTCTAGAAGAACAGCAGTGATGCTATTTAACCCATAGCTGGGAGTTTAAGGGGTTTCATACCTTTCCCAAGGGTATTTGCCCGAGAGTGAACGTAATAGCACGTAGTCCAGCGCTTGAACGAATAAACCACGAGAATAGACGTTTATAACTTAAAGTTGTTTTGGCTGAACATAAGTATAAATTAGTACTGAGATTTATGTAAAATGATAGAACTGTGAGAAAAATTAAGTATTATTTCAACGCAATATCACACGCCGTTTCCAGCTGTTGATGCATTGACTGTATATAGTAACCGGAACGTCACTGCAGTCAAGCATCCACTCAGACAATTACGATATATTGTTTATCTGCACAATTTCATGAAAGCGCAATAGATCGTGATTTCATATGAACAAAATCTCTATGTAAGATATGCGTGTTTCATTTGTAGTTAATGTAATTTTTATTTCAGAGAAAAATACGTACTCTTAAAACTGTTAGAGTAATGACAGTTTAATAAGACATAATGGTAGTTTATTTAATATACATGCATTGGCATAATTACTGAACTTATATAGCATAGCATATTAAATAAAAGTGATCATATCTTATCCTTATCTAAGCCTTCTAGGTGAGTTTGGGCTTACAATTAGCTTACTGGTAAGAATGCTGCAAGCAATACTGAACAAGTCCTGGAGGCAGCACCCCACAAAGCAGCAGCTGTACGGCCACCAACTATCCATCACGAAAACTGTCCAAGTTAGACGAACCAAACGTACGGGACACTGCTGGAGAAGTAAGGACGAATTCATAAGCGTCATACTCCGGTGGACCCCTTCACATAGACAAGCAAAGGCTGGGTAACCAGCTCGAACCTCTTTACAATAGCACTGAACCTATACAGGATGTAGCCTTGAAGACCTACCGGCAGTGATGGACAATAGAGACTGGTGGCGAGAGAGAGTCACGGAGATCCGTACTGACTGCGCGACATGATGATGATGATTAACCTACTGTAGTTTTAGGGGTTGAACTATACGGTAGGTATAGTTCTAACCCACAATTTTGAGTTAAAAATCTTCATGTCGATTTATATGCTAGATAGACTTTGAAGCCACAATTTAGAGGGGAATAGGAGAACATGAGTGGCAATAATGGTAGCATTGAGGAAGAGTAGCTAAAGTGCTTGACTGCAGCCTCGAAGTAAATGAGTTCGAACTCCAGTAACGCTACTACTTTCCCTTTTGGACTAATAATCTAAAAAAAAGAACGAACCCAACATTCCCTCAGCTATGGGTTAAATAGCATCACTGCTGTTCGTCAAGAAGAATGACTTTGGTATTATATAACCCACGAAGGTTGATATGCTATTAAATAAAGAAACCCAATCAAACCAATAATGCAAGTGTTTTATTTATTTTGATCAGTTAGCAAATAACTAATCAAAATCAGTAATTTCTTAAATTCTTAAACGAACGAACAGTTTTAGACATTTTGGTAGATTTCCTGTTTGAAATTTAGTGTCCTTGTTGTTTTAGTTGTTTTTGTTTATTTTGTGTTTTTTTTTTGTTTTTTTTATTCCTTTTTTTGTTTTTAGTCAAAGTTTTGAATGCTGTTTATGCTAACAGTTACAGAATCGGACACTTGTGAGGACTCTGAATCATGAAGAAACAAGATGAAAGATCTAGAGCCAAAAAATCATGAAGCCTTCTTCACTGACACAATTTAAACTTTTTCTTGATAAATAGATTAAATTCCCAAAGTCCAGGTTCATCGGTAAAACCCTAAAAAGCTCCATGTCAGCAAGAATTAATCACAATCTACCGAAGAATCGGTATGCAGATTTTAAAAAACATTAATGCCAGAGAAATTGTCTGCACAGTTTGTTTGGGTTTTTTTTTGGGGGGGAGGACGTGGGTGGGGAGAAGATTGTTGGGGGAATGATTAATTTTTGTTGGAGAAGAAAAAACTACTCATCTACTTCATAACGAAATAATATTCTGATATTGTATTATACCAATTTTTTTTTCTTAATGCGGCGAGCAATCTTGAACAAGTCCTGGCGGCAACACCCCACAAGACACCAACTGTACGGCCACCTGCCTCCTATCACGAAAACTATTCAAGTTAGACAAACCAGACATGCAGGACACTGCTGGAGAAGCAGGGACGAACTCATAAGTGATGTACTCTTATGGACCCCCACACATGGCCGTGCAAAAGAAGGACGACCAGCACGAACATATATTCAGCAACTATGTGAGGATACGGGATGTTGTCCAGAAGACCTGCCTGATAGGGAAAAGTGGCGAGAGAGGGTCAGGGATATCCGTGCTACCAGCACGACATGATGATGATTATGATATTGATGATGATGATGATGATGATGATGATGGTGGTGATGATGATGTTGATGGTGATGATGATGTTGATGATGATGGTGATGTATTATACCAATCTTCTTTTTCTCAATTATTATAATATTTCACTCTGTCGGCGGAAAATAGAGTAAACAGTCGTTATTCTATTTAGAAGGATAGAACACTCGCCAGAACTTGTACCCAGGGTATGCATCTGTTATTAAAGCTTTAGTCTTGGGTATCTCAGGACTGTAGAGAAGCCCTTATATTACTATTACCACCCGGGTACTTATGACTAACGGTTAAAAGATTATTTGCATTTATTAGGACAGTCTGCAAAAAACCTCTTAAGAAACAAATACACAAAACATCCCGAGCTTAACGGTTAAAGTGCTGGACTGTAGCCTCAAAGTAAGCGAGTTCAAACTCCAGTCAAGCGATTTTGTTTATTTTTAGATTAATACCCTTGGGAGTTGTATGAACCCCCTTATGGGTTAAATGGTATAATTGCTCTTCTTATAAAAGGATGACTTTGTCATTTAATTGCCCACGAAGGTTCTAATGCTATTAAACATAAAAACCAACAAACTAAATTTAAAAAATGTAATATCAGAGTGCGATGAGCACGATTCCCTAACCCCAAGGCATAAAAATTTCTATTATACCAAACGTGTCAATGATCGTTAACTCATTCTTAAATACTCAAAACATCAAATAAAAATACCTATTTTCTTTCTGATTTCAAATCATTTTTTCTCTTTCTGTAGTATTTATTAGGAACTAACAATCGACCCCAGTCAAGGGTGACTTTAAGGCTCCCTGTTCAACAGCTACTATACTGGCGTGTAGGGAAGGGCGTTTAACCCTTTATAGAAGAGGAATTCTTCCATTTAGTATCTACCACTCCTGTAATACGCCTCATTTACTTCTAAACTCTACCTCCCCCTCTCTCTCGCTCTCGCTCTTTCTCTGTCTCTCTCTCTCTCTCTCTCTCTCTCTCTATATATATATATATATATATATGTGTGTGTGTGTGGATGACTATATATATATATATATATATATATATATATATAAACTATAATATATAGCTATAACCATAATATATATATAAATAAAATATATATATATATATATATATTTTACTTATATATATATTATGGTTATAGCTATATATTATAGTTTATATATATATATATATATATATATATATATATATATATATATATAGTCATCCACACACACACACACACACAGATACACACACACACACACACACACACACACACACACGCATATATATATATATATATATATATATATATATATATATATATATATTATAAGTTTATTTTGCTCTTTATTTTATTTACTTTTTTATCTCATTTGCTGGAGAAGATTATTTTATCCACGATGATATTTGATAGTCATTACTTCGCACGAATCTTTCTTAAAGACAAATGCGTCCGACTTGGGTGTTATTGATTTTTAAGGGATGGTGGTAGGTCGAAGGGAAATCGGTTCAATGTTTACCGGGGCGACATCCAATTTCAATTTCTTGTGAGTCCAGAGAGTTTACGTTTGTTCGTCCGATCGATTTTTTATGCAATCTTCGCAGCGAAATAACAGGTAATCGATGAACACTGGTTGATCGATCAATAGAAAAAAATAATGATTATGATAATAACAAAACTCGTTTCTTAAGAAAAACGAAGCAGACTTGAATAAAAGATAGTATGTCGCGCTTTGAATTAGACGAGTTTGCAGTTCAATTGGTCATGTCTAGGCGATTTTGGTTTTCGAATTTTTTTTTTTTTAACTTCCTGAAGAGTTTACTCAAGCTAACTGCAGGTTTATTGACAAAGTTCTACAACTTCATCATGCAAAAATATATGGCGAAACACATCAGAAAATAGGAATCGAATTCAAATACTGAATATAAGGGTGAAGATTCTGAAACAGTAGTTTACATAAAAAGACAAGGGGAAAGAATATATCTTGTGATTGTTTAATTACGTTCGTGGGTATCTGCATAGGTCTTTCTTTACCCACTTCTCTATCTCCCCCCATATATATATATATATATATATATATATATATATATGAGCTGGTTTCTCCTCCCCCGAGGCCAATGAGCCGGTTAGGTTCTCCAGTGGTCGCGTCATACGAAAGACTTTAAAAATGGTTCTTGATAGCTCCTTGCTTAAAGGTACGTATCAAGGGTAAAGTGGAGCAATCCTGGGAAAGAAGTAGAGCCCTCTCCTACACCTCGGTGTAGTAGCTATTGAAATGGGATTAATGTATATATTTATATATACCAAAAGAGAGCTTAGTGCCAGTTGTCTGCGATATCAGATATCATGTTTTGGTCAGTTGAAGACATGTTAATACCGATATATTATTTCCCTTTTTGGCAAGGTGTATAGAATTATAGACGTCCGCATACACATTGCCTCTAAAAATACCTACGTACCTATACTTTTACATTCAATATAAATGCAGAGAAAGGGATCAATTTATGAAATAAAACAAACAATATTTAATGGTAAAACAAAACTGAATAGAGAAGTTTCAATTATAACTGATTATTCATATCCTTATATATGTATAGTCATCCACAGACAGACTGTCACGTTCTATCAGAACCCTTCACTGTGGCTAGACACGCAGGACGTTCGAAGCCAGGATCGAAACCCGTCCAACTTTACGTTAGACTAAGTTTCAGACCTCTCGGCCACCAAGCGGACCACGGTGGCTAAGGGAATTTTAAGGTATTTTATTTTAGCAGCAGCAGCAGCCTTTGTTTACATTTTTATACCCTATCGGCTATATATATATATATATATATAGAGAGAGAGAGACAGACAGACAGACAGAGACAGACAGACAGACACAGAGAGACAGAGACAGAGACAGAGAGATACAACTTCATGTAATTCAGAATTCTATTTAAAAATTCTCCAGCAATTACATGTTCTTAGTTGGCGACCGCAGTCGAGGGCGACCAGAAGGCTCCCTTTTAAATAGCTACTACACAGAGATGTTGGGAAGGGCACTACTCCTTTACCTGGATTGCTTCCCTTTACCCTCGATACATACCTTATATTACTGAGTGTTAAGCAAGGAGGTATCAAGTACCTTTTTTAAAGTCTTTGGTATGACGCGACCTGGGATTGAACCCAGGTCTCCCGGACCATTGGCGAACACTCTACCCAGTAAAAGAAAAAAGATCTTTGTAAGTTTTTTTTTTAATTTTAGCGGCAACTCAACCTTTGTGGGTTATTAAATGCCAAAAACATCTTTGTAAAAGAACTGTAGTGGTACTATTCACCTCATATCTACAAAATAAAAGGGTTTACACGTTTCTCAAGAGTATTAGTCCGAAAGTAAAAGTAGAAGCTTGACCAGACTTCGAACTCGCTTACTACAATGTTACAGTCCAGCACGTTAGCCACTAGGCCACAAGGACTTTAACGTACCACCGCAAAATGTCTAATTCATAAAAATTATATGCCATTTACAACGAGTTTTACATAATACTTTATGCTTTTTTCTCTCGAAAAATTTTATTTGCATATTTATACAAGGGAATAGACTATCATTCAATATCAATGCCCGTGGTGTAATGGTTATCGTCACAGGATATGGACACGGCGATACGAGTTCAATTCCTGCACAAGACTGATTGCATTTTCACATAGCACTAATACTCTTGGGAAAGGTATGACTCCTATTATCCTCCCTCCAGCTATGGATGAATAGTAAGGCAGACTAGGTTCTTCAGCCTTGGTGAGGCAACTAGTCTACGAGAAGGAAAACTCTGAATTCAAACCTCTCAAACTCCGCTTAAAAAAATTGACCTTGTGTCATATCCTGCCTGAGCGGAGGGGTTGGGTAAATAGGATCATTCAATATCATTACTATGATTGATTAATTAATTTTAACTTCAGGCCAACCCGTCTTGGTTTATTTTATGTCTAAAGGTTAGGTAAACGCGTTTATTGTACGTTCATTAGTACATGTTTGATTTTGTTTCTCAAAAAGTATTTTTGACTCATGGTTGTATAGAACACAATTTTTGAATAGATCTATCTGCCCCAAAGATTGGACCCTAAGTGCCACCTTTCGTCAGAGTGTATTTTTAATTACGTATAAGTACATGTCATTATAAGCAATACCAGCAGTTTACTTGTGTTCTTGATTAGTTGCCTTGTTTATTTAGCACTAGATTCGCTGGTGCAAAGTCAAAATCTAGTATAGAACCATTATTCTTGAAAAATGTTACTGTCACTAAGATAATTATCGGGGAGTGATTGTAGAAAATAAGCAGATGAAATAAAGAATTGAGAAAAAGTGTTTTCAATTTCCAATGGGGATGAATGAAAATTAAATTTGTTTGCAAGGGGTGTTTGAAGAAAAATGTTTGAGAAGTCCTATTCTAGGTACCCACTATAGATATTTGGATTGAACATAGCAAAACTGTCAAAAGATGTGATACACTGTATAATGAGCAGATGTTTATGAACCAGAATTCAACCAGGAATCAATTTGTGAATGCTTATAGCCCAATGTTGCTTAAGAGTTAATATTTATTTGACTTTGGATAAACATGTAGAATCGCAGAAATAAAATAAAGTACGTCTTTAACTAGGCTTAAAAGGAGTGTTTAATACTGTTTTGATGGCATGTCAGCCTTCGTAGATTAATTAATGCCAAAGCCATTCTTGTTGAAGAACAGCAGTGACAGTATTTAACAGATAATTTGAAGACTTTGATGAGTATTAATAGCGTATGACATTATCAAACTAAATGAAACATATACGCAGTTTGGCTTAGATTATTGTTTCTAAGAATCGATTATACATGTCTGGCTGGGGCTGCAAAATACACCAACAACTTCTCTGCAGAGGGGTTAGACACTCTCCAGCGAGTGTACTGTATATGGCACTAAACAATCTGATGGTGAAACTCCCATAATTTAGAAGCTTTGGGGAATGCAAAGTACCTCTTCAGTGCCATCGCTCCCAGGTCCATCGTGGACCGGGGAGGTAGCATCTGATAGAGTCTATTGGTAAAAAAAACTGTTTGACATTCAAACTGTGTACTTATGCTAAACTGAATTATTTGAAATAGAACTGTTTTTACGTTCATCTGTGTACTTATGCGAAACAGATTTGTTTGAAATTAAGTAAAACCATTTAACTGTGTGTGAAATAAGTGATCTCAGGCTTGTTTAAAAAATTTATCGACAAAAGAGTTATGAAATCATATATTTAATATATGTATAAAAAGGAATTGGCATTAGATAACTTTCAATGGCTATTATGTCATAGAACTAATCTAAAATAAAAATTTTAGAAAAACTATCATCATTGTGACGCGAAGAATTTTACTTTTATCCCAGACCGGGAGTTTTATTTTCGCACGGGTGAAGACGGGGCAGGTTGGCACTTGATCCCCTGTAGAATAAGTTTTCGTTTAGAGTTTTTTTTTTTTTCTCAGGCATATAAGAACTGGCATATTATGTGGGGGATTAATTTAGGGCTAGACTGACCGCCGCTGGCAAGGGGTTCCAAATTTCACACTATACACACACACACCAGGTCGCTAGTCTTCCTCCCCTAGACAATGGAAGATATGGACCTCTAGGTTGAGACATAATAATATTAATTATAGTAGTCGGCAATTCCGGTTTCCTGTGTGATATTTTAAAGGAATTTATAGGACAATTTTAAGCAAGATAACATAAGGCAAGCAGAAGCTGGAAAAGAAACATGAAGTAACAAATTCGTAGCAGACGCCACAAATAACAACTTAGACCACGTGGTAACATTAAAATACATGAATCTTTTACTACACATTGACATACACCGTCAAAGTGTCAAATATATAATAAATGAACAGTCCATGAACATAAATGTCTTTCTTCTTTTCTTTTCTTTCGTTTTCCTTCAAATTGAGAGAGAGAGAGAGAGAGAGAGAGAGAGAGGGTATATAAAATTGGGTATAAGGAGAAACTGTCCCAAGGGTACTTATCTTATTTTCTTTGATGGAGTTCCTGTGGAGAATCTTTCCTCTTTTACGGGCTAATAGACTTTATGCTATTTTTAACACTGGCTTGAAGAAATTGTCCGAGATATTTTTTTGTCTTCTTCACCCGGAGTACTGGCATTGGGTCTGTCTGCCACTAGCCCTGTCCAATAACTAACTTTTCTTCTTTTCTATTTCCGCTGACGGGAGGGAGTCCCCACTTCCGTTTTGGGGTCCCAGCCAATCATTTGGCTTCTCTCTTCTTCCCCTTGGTCAGGCGATTTTTTTAGGGCTACTAGATGTCACCCAAGTCCCATTCTTTTTCCATCAGGTCACCCAGTACAAACATCTGCTTTTCCATTCTGACCTGGGTTTGTTACTTTGGGATTGACCTACATTCTTTCATGTCTTAACGGCCATTCTTTGACGGCTTGCCACTGTTAATTCAAACAAGAGGATAGTATTAATCTTATTTCTATCGTCTCAGTGGGACACCACGTGACAATCATCATCATCATCATCATTATGTCGTGCTGGTAGCACGGATATCCCTGAACCTCTCTCGCCACGTTTCCCTATCGTTCATCGCCTCAGGCAGGTCTTCTGGACAACATACCGTATCCTTACATAGTTGCTGAATGTATGTTCGTGCTGGTCGTCCTGCTTTTGCACGGCCATGTGTGGGGGTCCATAAGAGTACATCACTTATGAGTTCGTGCCTGCTTCTCCAGCAGTGTCCTGCGTGTCTGGTTCGTCTAACTTGAATAGTTTTCGTGATAGGAGGCAGGTGGCCGTACAGTTGGTGTCTTGTGGGGTGTTGCCGCCAGGACTTGTTCAAGATTGCTCGCAGCATTCTTGTGTAATTGCTGTCTAGCTTCTTCTCCAGCCGTTTTGTTAGAGTCCATGTAGTGCATCCATATAGCAGTATCGATGTGACCGCTGCCTGGAAGAAGCTGCGTTTCATTTTACCGGTTAGGTCTAATTTCCATATAATCGATAGCCTATTGATAGCTGTCCATGCTTTCGTTAACCTTGTGTCGATGTCCTTTTCGGTTGATGCGATGCTGATTCCTAGGTAAGTGAATTTGTCTACTAGTTTAATAGGGGTTCCGTCTAGTGTGGATATGTCCCCCGTTTGATTGTAGCACATATATTCCGTTTTGTGTGCATTGACATAGAGGCCTATGCCTGCAGCTGCTCGTTCCAAACTACGCAGTAGTGTTTCGGCTTGGTTGGGTGTATTTGCCAGTATCGCTATGTCATCGGCGTAGTCGGCGTCGGTAATTGTTTTTGCGGGGTACCTTCTGCTTCTTTTCTTTGTCAGCTCGAAGCACTTGTCATATATCTGATATGCTTACATGGACATTAACGAGATATTAGTAATTTAAAGAAATTATTAATTATGATTGCTTTCCAAATAGTCAAAACAGAATTGAATGAAATTACTTTAAAGAGATAACATAGAGCAATTTACTTGGTATTTTTCTCAGATGTGACACATATGAATGGGGGCACCCAATGAGAATTGAACTCATTCGTGATGGTTTGCAAGAGTTAGCTTGCTAACTATAATATCAACCGACGTACCTAAAGAGATACGTGGTGAATTCAATTAGTTTACAGACATTTTTTGTACAGGCGTTTAAAATTGTCAGAGACACTTGCAAATTCATTATGTTATTGCTATACATCTTATGAGATGACTGACCAATTTTCATGATTTCAGGTTTAAATGAACAGCTACAGTAGCAATTGGAATACACCCTACTAAAGTCTGATTGTCCCAGCTGGTGAATTTCAAAAATGCAATCTGGACGTGAGGACAATTTAGAAGAACGATATGCAATAAGATTGTGTTTTAAACTTGGAAAAAATGCCATTGAAACGTATGGAATGCTTCAGACTGCTTTTCGACCATGCATGAATCGAGCACCGGTTTTCGAATGGCATAAGAGATTCCAGGAAGCCAGGGAGTCTGTAAGGGATGATGAGGGGTGTGGGAGGAGTAAGGAAGTCAATAGACCAGGGTTGATTGGCCAAAGGGTTAGGGTTAGGGTTACTATGTTGAGGTTTTTTTGGGAAGTCAGGAAGAGATTCCTCGGGAATAGGCAAGCACTCTTCAAATCGGGTCGGTGGCATTTCCACGAGGACAATGCACCAGTCCACAACTCCATCCTTGTCACAGACTATTTGACCAAGATGGGCATCAAGACAGTTACTCACCCTCCCTATAGTCCAGACGTTGGTCCCTGTGACTTTTGTTTATTCCCTAAGCTCAGAGGGTATCGTTATGAGACAATTGAGGAGATGAAAGAGGCTGTGACGAAGGTCATTGACACGCTCACACAAGAGGACTTCCATAGGGCCTTCCAGAAGTTGTTGGAATGGTAAGACTAGTGCATTGCAGCCGGGGGAGATTAGTTCGAAGGGGACTAGAGTTTCATGTGTGTCCTATCAATAAAAGTGCCCACACGAAAAAAATGTCTGGAAACCTATTTAATGATCCTCGTAATTAAAATAAATCAAAGAGTTAAAAAGAAATATATTCTTACATATCTGGAAACCATGAGGATATTTTGTCTTAAATAAGTATATACCAGAGCTAGAAATCCATTTCAAAGATTGCATCTGAATATTGATGATAAATTTTCACGCACAAATTATCCCATTAAGTTTTTTGATAAATCTGTCAAACTTCAAAATAACTTTTCAACAACAAATGATTGAAACAAAATTTAAAAAACGTGTTTGCCCCCAAAATGCAAGATTAAGAATATTCACATATCCTGTTCGACTAAAAATTACCGACAATATCCTATTACATTAAATATAAATATTTAACACGTTGAATAAATAGATAATTAAATAACTTAAATAATTAAAAAATATTAATAAAGTTAGATAAATAATTAAACCAATAATAATTGAATAAATACAAATAGAATGTTAAATAATTTAAATTGTTATATAATAAAGGAATGATTTTTATAGAAGTCATTTTTCGTTAATCATATTTTATCACTTAGTTTGGTGATGCTTTGAATTATTCGAGTCACTTAGTCCAGGTGCATAGTCATTAAGGGCAGTTTTATGCTCGCACGCAAAGGATACAACAATCACCATTTGTCATAATAAACCCCCAGACAGGAAATTGTGCTGGAGTGTGGATGACGTCATGGCAGAAAAGACGGCCCTAAGAATTTGAGGATTTTCAAAAGACATCAATTGAGTTTTCTACCGTTGAGGTTGCAGTTGGGTTTTCTACCGTTGAGGCATGCAGTTGAGTTTTTTGGATCTCAACCGGAGGAGATGAATTGCGATCTTAAACATTACAAGATGTGCCTCGCGTTGTTGTGGGGTTTGCATAGTATGGTTAACATAGACTTTTAAGAATTGTGTCTCTCCTCGTGTCGCCACGGACCGAAGCCAGAAATTAATAAACCTGTTCGTGTCTGAAACGAAAGTGTCTGCCAGTAATTGCATATGTATACGATTTGTATTCAACATAATAATGTTATGTTGGAGCGCAGTAACTTGCTAAGTCCTTTGCAAGAAGAAAAAAAGGAAGACATTGATTGATTTTGAACTTGGGTGGTCCACTTGACGATTCACGGTACTTTAGTGGATTAGAAGCGGCTAGGAATGATGGAAATCAATTTTAGGCGACTGTTGTTTCAGGTTGGAGAGAGAGAACGTAAGATGAACAATAAGAACCCAACTCCGGCAGAAATGAAATGAGATCTTAAACATCACAAGATGCGTCGTGCGTTGGGGTGGGGTCAGCATAGTATGGTTTGCATAGATTTTAAGAAGTGTGTTTCTCTTCTCGTGTCACCATGGACCAAAGACAAGAAATTAATCTCCGAAACAAAAGAGTCCGCCGGTATATGTATATGTATTTGTATATTTGTGATTGATATCACCTTGATTATACAACAAAATGTTACACTGTTATACTAAAAATCAGTAAAAAAATCGCCTAATTTTTTAGCACCAAGACCAGCCGCATATGATCTAAGGATTGATATATAAATCTACAACCAACAGAAGTTCCTTTCCTCTTCTGCGTAATAGACAGGATTTCAAATATAAATCGAAAATTATTGTAAAATCCCATAAACTGTTTAATTTGATTTGTTTAATGTCTTATCAATTTTCGTTGGTTATTTACTGCTAAAGATATCCTTGTAGAAGGACAATGAAGCTATTTAACCCATAGCTGGGAGATAAGAGGAGTTCATGCCTTTCCCAGAAGTATTTATTCTCTCGTGAATGCAAGAACAGTACTAGAATTCGAACTCCGTTATTACGATGTCCAGTATGTTAGCCACCACATTATGGAGTGTCTTTTTTCGAAAATATGTGATAACGTTGTCTGTTTGGTTAAAATACTGATACGCAGAAACAAATGGCGCTGAGTACAAGAGTAACTATCTGATGAAAATGAGTTGGTGTCTTGAGATGTTTCACATCGTGCTAATGGCCCTTGGAAAACCAGAACTCCATAGTTTACCCGTACCTAATTGTGAAAAAATAGTAACAGACTGTGTTCTTTAGCCTTTGCTTAGCAGTCAGTCAAAAGAAAGGAAAACTCTGAATTCAAACCAGCTCTGCTCCATTCAAATATTGACCTTGCGGTTTACATACCTCTTAAATTGCTACTGCAGTGTTTGGTTCCCATTGGTAAAAAAATTAGCAGCAGCAGATATAACATCATGATATGAACCTCTTATTCGAAAAACTTTTCAACTCACGTACACACACACACACACACACACACACACATATATATATATATATATATAATAGAAATATGTGAAAAGTTGGAAAAATCAAGCACTTCACTCAAATTTAGATGTGTGATATTTCTTTTGGCTTTATTTAATCGCAAACTTCTTCAGACAGAGCTCCGTCTGAACAAGTTCGAGATGAAATAAAGCCGAACGAAATTTCATACATCTAAATTTGAGTTAAGTGTTTGATTTATCCAACTTTTCACATATTTCTATCATACTGTCAGATTCACTTCAAATCTATCTTTTTAACATTATATATTTACACACACACACATATATATATATATATATATATATATAATTTTGAAAGGAAAAGAAACGTTGAGATATAAAATTAAATTCCTCTGCAATAAAAGCAAAACCGAAAACATATTCTGTTATAAGAAAGTCCGATAGTTCTTTCTCTTTTCTTTTTCCATCTTTAGAGAGAAGATATATTAAAAGATAAATCTAATAAAACACAGTGTAGATCAGAATCTTAGATAATAATAAGCAAAACAGAAATGAATAAAAACTTTTCGCTGTTTTGTTTGGGCATTAGTGTTGTGTTTTTTTGTTTTTTTTGTTCATATAGGGTTTTTTTGTCTTTTATTTTTGTATTTTCTTTTGTTTTGTTTTTTCCTCAAATTTCAAAGCCGCAGAACGTCTGTTAAATTACACAAAACACGGCCTCGTCGCGCTTAAAAACACACCAAAAACACAGAAGAGGAAAAAAGTGTTTATAAAATGAAAAATAAAAATGTCAATTCTCTTTTCATAAAATGCCTTTCAGATCAGATAGAATTTAAAAGAAGAAAAAAAACGAAGTAAAATTGTGATCTATTTATCATCAGATAAAGTATTTATGATTATATGGATGTCTAAACGCTATCTCCAACGAAATAGAGTCCAGGTTTTGTGATGTATATTTCAGATAAGATATTAATTTAAATTTATAGCTATAAGATATTTTATTATAGATTATCCGACTAGCGGAAGAGAAAAGGTTGCTACAGACCGGGATTTCCGCTTGATAAAGAATGGGTAGCCATTTCCAAGATGGCCGTTGCCAAAATCGATATCATCAGCCTTAAAATAAATAAAATGGCAGGAAACAACTCTCCAGTAAGATCCATAAATATTTACTTACTATATTCAAGTTTTGTCTACGATTTTGCAGATCTAATACTTAACTAAAACATTATTTTATGTTTCTTTCCTTTTGGGAAACTGCTAGCATAAATATATTCTAGGAAAAATATTTCTGACATCAGCTTCGTTATTTTACTGGAATATACAATCACAGAATTAAAGGTGACATTTCTTAGTCGGTCTCATAATACGAAAGTGGCTTTGATGACGTACTAGATATTTTATTCTCCATGATATATCAGAGTAGGACATTACAGTGCGAGACTAAATTCTTCTCTAAGAAGCATCTCACATAACAGTTAGAATAGCGTAGAGTCAACAGAATACTCATCGTAGATCTATAGATGCTCTATCACTGGTAATGAGAAATCTTCATATATATCAAAATGGACGTATTATAAAAACGTTTTTCTTAAATCAGAAAAAGTGCTCAAATACTGCCCAGTAGAGAAGAATAAAGCCTAAAAGAGATAAATTATTTTCTCACCTCTTCGTATCAGTCTCATGACAACAATTTTCATATACTTATCAACAAGTTTAAATTTTTAGAAGAAACACACACACACACACACACACACACACACACACACACACACACATATATATATATATAAGCGTTAGATAAGAAAAAGTATCTGTTTTACAAAGCAAATAATTTTTATTTCCGTATAACCTCCTTTTTTATATGCGGAGGTGAATCCATAAATACGAGAATCATTAAATAAGTTTCCAGACTTTTTTCGTAGGGGCATTTTATTGATAGTACACACATGAAACTCTAGTCCCCTTCGAACTAATCTCCTCCGGCTGCAATGCACTTTTTGTACCGTTCTAACAACTTCTGAAAGACCCCATTGAAGTCCTCTTGTGTGAGCGTGTCAGTGACCTTCGTCACAGCCTCTTTCATCTCCTCAATTGTCTCATAACGATACCCTCTGAGCTTAGAGAATAAGCAAAAGGGAACAAGGTCTGGACTATAGGGAGGGTGAGGAACTGTCTTGATGCCCATCTCTGTCAAATAGTCTATGACAAGGATGGAGTTGTGTACTGGTGCATTGTCCTCGTGGAGATGTCACTGAACCGATTTGAAGAGTGCTGGCCTCTTCCCTAGGAATCTCTTCCTGAACTCCCTTAAAACCTCAACATAGTAACCCTAACCCTAAACCTTTGGCCAATTAACTGTGGTGTATTGACTTCCTTGGTCCTCCCACACCTCTCATCATCCCTCACAGACTCCCTGGCTTCCTTGAATCTCTTATGCCACAGAAAAACTGATGCTCGATTCATGCAAGATGGTCGAAAAGCAGTCTGAAGCATTCCATACGTTTCTGTGGCATTTCTTCCTAGTTTATAACAGAATTTTATTGCATATCGTTCTTCTAAATTGTCCTCACGTCCATATTGCATTTTTGAAATTCACCAGCTATGACTATCAGACTTTAGTAGGGTGTATTGCAATTGCTGCTGTAGCTGTTCATTTAAACCTGAAATCATAAAAATTGGTCAGTCATCTCATAAGATGTATAGCAATAACATAGTGAATTTTCATGAGTTTACGACAATTTTAAATCCCTGTACAAAAAAGTCTGGAAACCTTTTGAATTCACCACGTACCTAGCCTAATGTGGAAAAAGCATATATAACAAGACATATCCCAACCTTGTCAATGCACTGAGTTAGCTAACACATTTTAATTACACTGATAAGACATTATACAGAGATAATTTTAGAACCAACTTCAGATTAAAGTTGATTCAGATTAATTGCTTTTCATAGCACGTCAACCTATCTAGAGTTATTTAAGCCTATAGGTTAGGGAATCTCATGCATAGTATATTTATATTTACACTTTTTGTTTAGCGGTTGGTACAAATAACTTACACGTAATTGTATAATTTTCAGTATTTCTAGCAAATGCCGATAAACTATGCACATGTTTACGATTTCAAGTACTTATTTTTATTCAATAATAGTCATTTGTTTGCACACAGTTACATGATTTCAAGTAGCTAATAATGCTCGATTATACAGGGTATTTCAATATATATGGGAGCCATGTGATTGCTAATAACTCTACTACTAATAATGGTGTGTTCTTTTTTGTTTCAGGTTTCAAAATAATATACCATAAAAAATATTAATCTTCGATTTCAATGCCTTGGACAAGAGAGGAAAAATATTTTGCGTCACTACTTATTTGAAGACAAAATCATTCAAAACTGTCTCAAAATAGATGTAACCTATTAGTATAATATTACAGAGACAAGAAACTCAAAAAAAGATTGCATGTCCTGGAAGCTGATGTAATACTAATTAAAATAATCTTTGATTTGATGTCTCGAGCTGAAAGGATGCATTTTTTATTGGACCTATTCCAAATGACCGCAATGAGTATCATATTAATGGACTGCATCTTTTTTGATTGGTTTGGTTTGGTTTGGTTTTATGGCATATCAACCTTTGTAGGTTATTTAACGCCAAATCCATTTTTATGTAAATAATCAGTTTTATTTAAAAGAATTCGGTTTAGCATGAGTATACAGTTTAATTGCCAAAAACATTTCTATTTCAAACTATTCAGTTATATATAACAATTCAGTTTAGGGTAAGTACAGTTTCAGTGTCAAAAATAATTCAATTTAAAACAATTCAGTTTAGGAAAAGCACGGTTTTAAATGTAAGTACAGTTTAATTGTAAAAAACCATTTTTATTTCGAGTTATTCAGTTTAGTCAAGCAATTCTATTTCAGCTTATTCAGTTGTGTAAAAGCACAGATTTTGTTTACACACAGTTATATGTCAGAACAGTTCCACGTTAAACTATTTAGTTTCGTGTAAATACAGTTTCAATGTCAAAAAAACAGTTGCAGTTATATGTAACAATTCAGTTAAGTGTAAATACAGTTTTAATTCTATTTCAAACAATTCAGTTAAACACAAGCACGCAGTTCAAATGTAAGTACGGTTTAATTGTAAAAAACATTTCTATTTCAAGCTATTCAGTTTACTCAAACAATTCAGTTTAGCATAAGTATGCTGTTAGTTCTATTTAACCCATAGTGCTATCACTCCGGGCCAGAGTGGACCTGGGAGCAATGGCAATGAAGGAGTACCCTGCATTCCCCAAAGCTCCAGCACTGCTGGAAACTCACCATCAGATTGTTTAGTGTCATAACCAGGACACTCTTTAGGGGGGTCTTACCCCTCTGCAAAGGTGCAGTCAGTGTATTCCACAGCCCCAGCCGACCGGGCAATACACAGAGTTAAATGTCAAACAGTTTTATTTCAGATAATTCAGTTCATCTTAAGTACACAGTTTAGACGTCAAAAACAGTTCTATTCTGAGCAATTCAGTTCAGCATTAGTAAGCAGTTCCAATGTCAAAACAGTTCTATTTTAAACAATTCAGTTTAGCATAAATACGCAGTTTAAATGCAAAAATCAGTATAGTGAAAGAAGCACGGTTTAGTTCTATTTAACCCATAGATAGGACCCTTATCAGGTGCTACCACTCCAGGCCAGAGTGGACCTGGAAGCGATGGCAATGAAGGCGTACTCCGCATTCCCCAAAGCTCCAGCATTGCTGGAACCTCGCCATCAGATTGTTTAGTGTCATATCAGGACACTCGTTATTGGGTGGGGTTCTTACCCCTCTGCAGAGAAGCAGTCGATGTATCTACAGCCCCACCCGACTGGGCAACATCTTTTTTGAGACACCCTGTAAGTGGATGAATTTTTCTCAATGACTGATTAATTTTAACGGCATGTCAACCAGTCTGCAATTTTTTTATTGCTAGAAGTTAGGGAATTGTATACATAGTACGTTTATATTTACTTTCTTTATTCAGTTGTTTAAGAGGGGTTTTTTTTGCACTTACCTAAATGGCTTTAACTCTTCCTATCCAATTCTAATAATTTTAATCTATTTGTCCTTTTACACAGTTTAATCAACAAGAAAAAACAGTGAATCACAAGGTCATCCTATGCAAGAAAGTAATGGACACATATCGTTATCAACGCAACAACTCACTGAATTTGACAGTTTGATCGATTCTTGATTATGTCAACCCGCTTGGATTATTTTATACCAAGAAGTTAAGGAATATACTCAATCGTACGTTCATACTTACATACTTTTGTGTTGTTGTTTCTTAAGTGTTATATTTTGTTTGTTTTTTGTTGTTTTTTTGCACAGAGTCTGATAAAATGAGAACCATCTTTGAATATATTTATTTGACCCGTTGACTTGATCCTAAAATGTACTATCACACCAGTTCAGAGTGGACCTGGAAATAATGCTAGTGACCGGGTAATTCACTCTTCCACAGACTGCGAGAAGTAGATCCTCACTAGCAGATATAGTTTAGTGTCATGCTCGTGATATTCTTTTTTGGAGGGATAAGGGTTCTTTCCCGTCTACAGGGGATAGAGCTTGCGTATTCTAAGCCCCGCCGACAGACCGAGATCAACGACGATAATGACTACATGTCAAGCTGTGAACTTACTGTTGCACCCGTTTATCCTCGTGGGGGAGTCGGGTTTGTTTTTTTTTTAGTTTTTTTCTTTCTTTTGTCTCTCGCTTTTGAAGCAAGCTGTTAAAATAGATCTGCCTGCGCTTTTTATGTGTCAAGTCCTTCGGGTGTGATTCTTCATGTTTTCTTGCTTTCTACGCCTTCGAAATGTTATGAATAATAAAGGCGTGTAGAATTTCTCGAGGCACCGACCTCGCTGCCACCGATGCATTACTCGCACGGGTCTTTCTAAAGTTACCCGAAATCCTATCACCTAATAACCCCACTGGGTTACAGGGTACCATCACTGAAATTGCAAACATCGTACATATGAATATATATATATATATATATATATTTATATGTGTGTGTGTGTGTGTGTGTGTGTGTGTGTGTGTATGTCTCTGCATACATATATATATGTGTGAATATGCAGAGTATATATATATATATATATATATATATATATATGCTTGTGCGCGAGATATGCCAGTAAATATATGCGTTTGTGTGTATGCATGTGTATATATGTGTGTGTGCATACATGCAGCTATATATATATATATATATATATATGTGTGTGTGTGTGTGTGTGTGTGTGTGTGTGTGTGTGTGTGTTCTGTTCAATACAGTAGATCCATTCAGAGAAAATTATTCTAATAGATTCAAAGCTTACCTGGATACATCATTCA
Source organism: Sepioteuthis lessoniana (assembly GCA_963585895.1). Classification (NCBI taxonomy): domain Eukaryota; kingdom Metazoa; phylum Mollusca; class Cephalopoda; order Myopsida; family Loliginidae; genus Sepioteuthis; species Sepioteuthis lessoniana. Next base: position 86,512,388 of record OY757912.1, on the reverse strand, counting down.
AATCAAAATACAAAAACGCTGAGATGCGCCCGTCTTCAGATGCAGAAGTCATCTTACGTTAAAAACTACAGTTCAAAAAAGTGAAATAAACATTCCTTTTATTTAATTTTATATTTGCTTATGGAGGTTTAATGTTTTTATTTACAAAGCTTAACTTAGATGTAGCACACAGGCTTCAGGTTGCTTCAAGTACCTTCTGCTAAATAAGTGGTCACCCATCTCACGATTAAACAGGCTTATATCTGCTTAACTTCGATAATCTAGTGGGGGAAATGGTGTGGTGGAGTTTCAGTGCTGTGGTGATTCCTAACAAATAATATCAAATACAGTCGGTTTTCATTTGTATTAATTTACATTAGAAAGTAGATTTGGAAAATTTTATAGATTAATTGATAGACTGATTAATTTCAACGGCAATTCAACCCTTTTAAACTTATTTCATGGCAAAGGTTGAGGGAACCGCGTTCATTGAATGTTTATGTCTAAATTTTTTGTGTACAGAATCATATATCAAGTATTCCAAACAAAAATTTGTCCACAGTTGTGTTTTTTTATGTATTCCTATCTAAAAATTGGGAATGTACCTTTGGAGTACGTGCTGGATTGTGACATCATAGTAGTGATATTAATAATTTGTACACAATTATTTGGTTTCAAGTAATTGTTTCTAATTAATAATAATCATTTGCTTGCACACATTGTATGCTGTCGAGTAAATATTAATAATAATCCATAGTAAACTATTAGAGTAACTATACTTGATACAAATAATTTGCAATTATATAGTATAAAATATTTAATATCCAATAAAAATAACTTTTAACCCCAAGATGAGACACAAACAGCTATTACCAATTCCGTTCAAAAAAGACCTTATAGTTATAGTAACAAAAGGGTACTCCATATTCCCCAGATCTCCAGAAAGGAAGATGCCGTTTAGAGGGAGAGTCTTACTTCTTGCAGCGAATGCAGTCAGCTGACATCTTTGGTTGAATAAAAAGTTAACTTTTTTATAAACTCTTTTGACATATGTTAACTTATCAATACGTTTTACTGCATCTTAGTAACCACATTATATTTTTTTGATTCAGCCAGAAATCGACTTAGACATCCGATGAATGTTTTAGTGAATGAAAAGGAGATTGGAAAACTGGAAATGAAATGACGAGATATACATCGATGAGACGTACCGATGCATTAATCGCACGGGTCTTTCTAAAGTTAATGCTTTTTGCAACATTATGTAAAAATGGATATTATTGTCTGAAGAACTGAATTGAAGCTTTGTCATTCATTCGTAGTTAGTATGTTTACCTTTGCGGTTTTGTAAACAATTTTTCAGACGATACTCTCTCCAGCTTCCCTTGGATCCTTTGAAATCCTTAGATAGAATATCTTCGTAATTTCCAAAATCAGTTATACGTGTATATGTATTTACTAACCACTACGCACATGTAAGATGTGACATAAGGTCAATTTCTAAGCGGAATTTAACAGGTTTGAATTAAATGTTTTCTTTCTCCAAGACCGGTAAAAGACTTCACTTTGCCATCCTATTTACCAGTAGGTAAAAGGAGAATCGTTAAATACATACCTTAATGAATCCTATTTGTTTCCACGTAAACACAAACTGGTGTAGTACCATAACATCATCGGAGAGAGCGAGTTTTCTGCTTCAATACACGATTTTTCCTTGTCAACAAAATTGGCTATACATTTTCGCCAACGATTAAAATGAGCCTTTGTAATAAAGAGGGAATTTTCTCATATTTAGTTTGGTTTGATTTAGCTTTCTTTGTTTCATGACATATCAAAGTTCATGTATGACTTAATGCTGAAGCCATCATTCCCGATGAACAGAAATGGTATATAATGATCCTTAGCTGGGGGAATGAGGGGGCTCACACTTTTCTAATTGGCATTAATCCGAAAGTTTGGTTTGTTATGGGTTTATGACATATCAACCATTATAGGTTATATAATGCCATATCCATTTTTATACATAACATCATCATCATCCTCATGTCGTGCCGCTAGCACGGATATCCCTGACCCTCTCTCGCCACTTCTCCCTATTATTCATCGCTTTTGGCAGGTCTTCGGGGTTACATCCCGTATCCTCACATAGCTGCTGTATGTATGTTCGAGCTCGTCATCCTGCTTTTACTTGGCCATATGCGGGGGTCCATAGGAGTACATCACTGATGAGTTCGTCCTTTCTTCTCTAGCAGTGTCCTGTGTGTCTGGTTTGTCTAACTTGTATAGTTTTCGTGATGGGAGGCAGGTGGCCATGGCACCAGCTATTTATACATATAAACAGTTCTATTTCAAACAATTCAGTTTTGCGTAAATGCGCAGTTTAAGTGTCAAAACAGTTCTACATCAAACAAGTGAGTTTAGCATAAGCATACAGTTTAGTTCTATTTGACCCATTGATATGACTCAATCAGTTGCTATATGAGTTGACCTGGGAGAGATTATAATAAAGGGGTATTTCGCATTTCCCATAGCTCTGGCAGTACTGGAACCTCACCATCAGATTGTTTAGTGTCATATTTAGAACATTCGTTGGAAGAGTCCAAGTCCTCTGCAGAGATGCAGTCGATGTATTCTAGAGCCCCAGCCGAAAATGAACGCAGAAGTGTGACTAGTGTTTCCTCACTACTTCTAGCTGTGACATAATAAATTGAAGTAGCGTATAAGCCATGTCTTTCCTTAGTATTGATTAGGTTAGAGAAAACAACTGTTCTAATGATAGAAGCAACAAAGTAAATAGGCATAATTCATGGAAAATAACCTCATATTCGAAATTTTCTAACGGCTCAAGTGAGATCGATAAAAGTACCTACCAATTGCAACATCATAAAAAGTGGTCGCGTGATGTGTATTGAAAATATATATATATATATATATTCTTATTTACCAACCCCTCCGCTCGGGCAGGATATGACACAAGGTCAATTTTTAAGCGGAGTTTAACAGGTTCGAATTCAGAGTTTTCCTTCTCCTAGACTAATTGCCTCACCAAAGCTGAAGAACCAAGTCTGCCCTATTATTTACCCATAGCTGGTGGGAGAATGATTGAATTCATACCTTTTCCAAGGGTATTAGTGCTATGTGAAATGCAATCAGTCTCGTCCAGGATTTGAATATATATATATATATATATATATATATATATATATATATATATAAAGGCTCAGTTGCTAGTGAGAAAGACGGGTTTAAAGTCTTGTTGCAGTTCGACCTGAAAAAAAAACAATCAACGTAATTATCAACCTCCATCAGACATCAAAGGGGTTAGGTGAGCTGGTCAGGCGTGTCACTCACGCATGGTTATGATACTCAACTCGATCATGGTATATTGCCAAACTGGATGTGGCGATAAACCACAAGCTTTGGGCTGTATATACACCTTGATTGTCATGAATCGCTGATTCACTCTAACTTGGAGTGGCAGTACATTTTGGGGTTCCATCAACAGGTCACATCGATCTGACTGAAATATTGTTAGTATTGGATAGAACTCTGAGAAACAATATAACCTTGTGCAAACAAATTATCATTTGATAGATTTATTAATCTTAGATCGGAATACTTGAAACAATTTAATTATATACGAATAGTTACTTGAATTATCATTGTTTAGTAAGTACTATTTTAGATTCATGAAATCCAATAATTGTTTGCACATTATTGCTGTTAGACAGGAGTACTTGAAACCATATAATTAGATATAATCAAATAGATGTGTTGTATAGCCATGAACACTATACATACACATAACGACGACACAATAAAGTCGAGCTACACAGTTCTTTAGAAAAATATACCTCTCACTTTATTGAAAGGGTTGTGTGTGAGAGGGAGTTGGAGACCGAACAGAACTGCAACATATTGACCCCCACTCTTATGGCCACAACAGCGTTTTTCCCCGTTCTCCTGGGCTGCTCAACCGGGGGCCTGGGGGCCCAGCCTCTCTGGGACATGTTTCTCATTCCAGCATCTTCTCTCCAACTGCAACTGCTCAATCGGGGGCCTGAGGGCCCACTCTGCTGGGTGCTGGCTTTCTCTACCGCATCTTGTGTCCAACTGATTGAACTTCCTGTTCACTGAGTTATACAATAGTTCATCGCCCACCTTCTTCTTGTGGGCGTCACAAATCGCATTCATTCAACCCGTCCACGGTCAAGGTTATATTCTGATATTCCTCGAGCGGATGCACCTGTTATTTACACTGGTGGATTTCCTATTTTGACAGCCCGTCCGGGTCGGAGGTCAATATACAACAGATGTTTGAAAATTATTCGTATTGGATAAGAATACTTTAAACCATATAATTGGATATAATCAAAAAGATATTTGAAAATTATTCATATTGGATGGGAATACTTGAAACCATATAAATGGATATAATCAAATACATATTTGAATATGATTCGTATTGGATGGGAATACTTGGAAACATATAACTATGTGAAAGCAAATCATTATTATTAAACTGGATCCATTGGCATTATGGTTAGAGTGTTAGCAAATGATCCGGGAGACCGGGACTCAATCCCTGGTCGAGTCATACTAAAGACTAAAAAAATGGTACTTGTCCCCTTTGCAGCCAGCATAATATGGTTTGGATCAAAGGTAAAGTGGGGCTCTTCACGGAAAGTTGTAGTGCTCCCCCAACACCTTGGTGTAGTAGCTATTTAAAAGGGGAGCCTTCAAGTCGCCCTCGACTACGGTCACCAACTTGACTTTTTATATGTTTGGATATAAATTGCTACATTATATAGGAATACTTGATAAAATATTATTATGCTAACAAATGGTTATAGAAAAATGATAAATTTAAATTAAAAGAAATACAGTGGAAAAATAAAAATATAGTTGATTAAAATCAAATATTTACAAATAAGAACAAATTTCTGCATTTGATAACACATAAAGAATTAATATGCCGTTAAACATATAAACCAAATAAACAAACTGGCGGGAATTGAAATTTGGTTTCCTGAAAATCCTAATAAAATTAGCGGGTTTTTCGAATCGCTCTCTTAAGTATATGGGCACACGAGCAGGATAAGCCGTAGCGTAGACTGAGAGATAAAGAACCATGTAAATATCTGAAAAGAGCTGGTTCCAGTTGGAATAAAGAAAAGCGAAAAAATCTTTTCCACATCGTTTTACAAAAACCACCAATGGTTCCTAATGAAAAAAATATCAAAAATGAAAATGAAATAGGCCCTGACCCTTACGGCCTGAGTAACTGAACGAATAGGAAAACCAATTCAAGGTCCTATATCTGAGGTAAGTTATGTGTTTCCACTTCATAACTTGATTATCATCATTGTCATAGCAGATGTCAATGACTATGCTACACAATATAAAAAGGTTGAAAGAACGCAGGTGAAGATTTTTTTTATTTGATAAAATTGGGAATTTATCTTTTTAAATACTTTATGTTTGAATTTCTGACTAAATAAATTTGAAACTAACATTGGTGAGTCACAGTTCAAAATATATCAAATCCAAAATCACAAGTCCATGGCAATCACTGAAACTTTCTTAGATCTTGCGTAAACACTGAGCACGTTGTCGGCTGGGGTTGTAGAATATACCGACTGCATCAAATAAACTGTAGGTGAGGTTCCAATAATGTTGGAGATTTAGGGAATACTAAGTACCCCTTCATTGCCATCGCTCCCAGATCCACTCTGGCCCGGAGGGGTAGCACCTGATTGGGTCCTATCTATGGTTCAAATAGAACTGAGAGCAAAAAAATGACTTATGGTAAATTGAATTGTTTGAAATAGAGTTGTTTTTACATTTAACTGTGTGCAAACAAATGATTAATATTTAATTGAATTGTTAGTAATACATTGTAATACTTGAAACGATTTACTTTCATTGAATAATGCTAAATTGGATTGTTAGAAATAGATCTGTGTGATCATTTAACTGTGTATATCTACAAAATGTATCTACAAATTATATATTTAATATATATGTAAAAAAAAGAATTTGGCATTACATAACGAACAATTGTTGAGATGCCATACAACTCAACCAAGCCAAAGAAAACCTAGTTAATGCTGCTGCAAACGCACTATATGAATAGGGCCCAACGAGCAAACCAGGATGCGAGATAAGTCTAAATTTGATGGATACACCAAAGTGAAATACGAAAAAAACAAAAAAAATTACTTTCAAATCTGTAAATATCGCATTTCCTCCCAATATGTCAAACTGTCAGTATGTAAAACTTGTGACATCTAATTCTGATATAAGACTACAAGCAGCTAATGATTATATTGTTTAAAATTGTATTTCTTTTCAAGATAAGCACTTTAACTGCTGATAAGCAGTATATACATATATATATATATATATATATATATATATATATATATATATATATATATATAATATATATATATATAACTTCTCAGTCACTTATCGTATTCTTGGTGCTTCTAGCAGTGATATAATAAATTGAAGTAGCGTGTAAGAAAATCTCATTTGCTTTAAAAGTACCAAAGCAACACTTGAAAAAATGGCAGACATGACAGATGACAAGAAAGATAACTCAGTCGTTAAAAAAGCAAAAGTGTATCAAGTTACGTTTGCAAGAGAAGATTATTTTAATTCATCAAAATAAACTTCTTGTTACCAAATAATAATAAAAATTATAAATCAGAGAGGATGAATCGAGACTATCCAAACTACCGCATTGCTGAGATAGGTCAGAATACTGTGAAGATTCGTGGAGAACTGAGAAGACTTGAAGACTCCAACAAGACCATCAGCAAAAATTCAAAAAGAATATCTCAGGAGAACTAGAAGACAACTCAAAACAAAACTCTCTAGCCGAGACCTTATCAAAGAAATAAATACCTGGGCTGTACCACTCGTTAGATATTTCGGGCCCTTTCTCAAGTGGACCAGAGACAAACTTAAACAAATGGACCAAAAAACAAGAAAACTAATGACAATGCATAAGGGATTATACCCCAGAGATGACGTTGACAGATTATATATTTCAAGGAAAGGGGGAGGAAGAGGACTTGCCAGCATTGAAGACAGCGTTGACGCATCGATACGACACGAAAACTATATAGAAAAACACTATGGAGGACTGAATACAGCCATCAGAAACGATAATAACACGATGGACAACAGAATGACAATAAGGAAGAAACAAAAATAGGAAGGAAAGCAACACTGTGGACGTTTTAAACGACTACTAAACAACATTTCGCACGACAAAACCTGGGTATGGCTAAGAAAAGGAAATTTTAAGAGAGAAACAGAATCTCTTCCAATAGAAGCACAAAACAACGCCATAAGAACTAATCATATCAAAGCGAGAATAGATAAGACACAGGAAAATTGCAAATGTAGACTATACGGTGACATAGACGAAACGATCAATAACATAATAAGCGAATGCAGCAAATTAGCACAGAAGGATTATAAGACAAGACACGACTGGATGGGCAAGGTGATCCACTGGGAAATGTGCAAGAATTTAAATTTGACCTCACTAACAAATAGTATATGCACAAGCCAGCACCTGTCTTAGAAAATGACACGTATAAACTCCTATGGGACTTTGACATACTCACAAATCACCTAATCTCGGCCAGAAAACCAGACCTTATAATAATTAATAAAAAAAAGAGAATTTTTAAAATTGTCGACTTTACTGTCTCGGCTGACGACAGATTAAAACTGAAAGAATGCGAAAAGAAGGATAAGTACCTTGACCTTGCTAGAGAATAGAAAAAGCTGTCGAACATGGAAGTGACGATTGTACGAGGTGCATACGATATGTTTCCAGACTTTTTTCGTATGGGCACGCTTATTGATTGTACACACATTAAATTCTAGTCTCCTTCGAAGTAATCTCCTCCGGCTGCAATGCACTTGTACCGTTCCAACAACTTCTGGAAGGCCTCATGGAAGTCCTCCTGTGTGAGCGTGTCAATGACCTTCGTCACAGCCTCTTTCATTTCCTCAATTGTCTCATAACGATAGCCTGTGAGCTTAGGGAATAACCAAAAGTCACAGGGAGCAAGGTCTGGAGTATAGGGAGGCTGAGGAACTGTTTTGATGCCCATCTCTGTCAAATAGTCTGTGACAAGGATGTATTTGTGGACTGGTGTATTGTCCTGCTGGAAATGCCACAGACCCGATTTGAAGAGTGCTGGCCTGATCCCACGGAACCTCTTCCTGAACTCCCTTAAAACCTCAACATAGTAACAGTAACCCTAACCCTAACCCTCTCGCCAATCAACTCTGGTGTATTGACTTCCTTACTCCTCCTACACCTCTCATCATCCCTCACAGACTGCCTGCCTTCCTTGAAGCTCTTATGCCACTCAAAAACTGATGCTCGATTCATGCAAGATGGTCGAAAAGCAGTCTGAAGCATTCCATACGTTTCTGTGGCATTTTCCAAGTTTAAAACACAATTTTATTGCATATCGTTCTCCCTCACGTCCAGATTGCATTTTTGAAATTCACTAGCTGTGAAAATCTGGCTTTAGTCGGGTGTATTCCAATTGCTGCTGTAGCTGTTCATTTGAACCTATAATCGTAAAAATTGGTCCGTTATCTCGTATATAACGTACAATAACATACTGAATTCTCAAGTGTCTACAACAATTTTAAATGCCAACACGAAAATGTCTGGAAACTTATCGTATGCACCTCGTGCCAATTGTGATTGGTGCTTTCGGCACAATAACTAAGGGATTATTGAAAGGTCTGGATGTCTTGGAAGTTGGTGGAAAGGTAAAGACTATCCAAATGACAGCATTACTAAGAACGGCCAGAATACTGAGAAGAGTCCTGGAGACCTGAGGAGACTTGCTGTCACTCAAACTCCTGTAAAAAACCATCAGATACTGATGTGAAGAACTCTAACGGAGTAAATAATAATAATAATAACAATAATAATTGCCGTCTCGGAAGACCACTGTGTGAAATTGAAGGAAGGCAAAAGAGAGATAAGTACCTGTATCTTGCTAGGGAACAGAAAAAACTATGGAACATAAAAGTGTCGGTGAAACCAATTGTAATTGGTGCGTTCGGTAGACTTCCCAAAGGATTAATAAAGGGACTGAAAAAATAGATAAGAACATGAGTGGAGACTCCAAACGGCAGCACTGTCAAGATCGACCAGAATACTGAGAACTGTCCTGAAAGGAATAAAGTGATGATAATAACAATAATGTGTTGGTTGTATCTTCTGAATATTCATATTTACCAACCCTCCGCTCGGGCAGGATATGACACAAGGTCAATTTTTTAAGCGGGGTTTAACGGGTTTGAATTCAGAGTTTTCCTTCTCCTAGACTAATTGCCTCACCAACGCTGAAGAACCTAGTCTGTCCTACTATTTACCCATAGCTGGAGGGAGAATAATTGGATTCATACCTTTCCCAAGGGTATTAGTGCTATGTGAAATGCAATCATTCTCGCCCAGGATTTGAACTCGTATCGCCGTGTCCATTTCCTACGACGATAACCATTACCCTGATGAATAATAATAATAATAATAATAATAATAATAATAATAATGAACATATAAAAATGTTATAATAGCCGAAGAATATCAAATGTTCGTTATGAGGTGACAGAGATTAAACGATTAATCCCATCAAAAGCGAATACACCAAACTAATACAAAATTATTACAAGACTAGGCATGACTGGGTAGGAAAGCTCTTCCAGTGGAAATTGTGCAAGAGATTAAAATTTGACTATAATAATAAGTAGTAAAGTTGGCGAACGTAGTCGAAGGCAACCCGAAGGCTCCCTTTTCAACAGCTACTACACCGAGGTGTAGGGGAAGGTGCTACTCCTTCCCCTGGATTTCTCCACTTTACCTTTGATACGTACCTAATAATGCTGAGTGTTAAGCAAGGAAGTATTAAGTACCATTTTTAAAGTATGACGCGACCTGGGATTGAACATTGGTCTCCCGAACCATTGGCGAACACTCTACCACTAGACCAATAATAATGATAATAATTATAGAAATAAAAGAAAACTTGCAAAATTGTCTACTATGTTGTACCGGCTGACTATAAAGTATAATTAAAAGAAAATGAAAAGAGGGACAAATACCTTGACCTTGCCAGGGAATTGAAAACCTGTGGAACATGAGAGTAACATTTAACCAATTGTAATTGGTGCTCTTGGTACAGTCACCGAAGGATTAATAAAAGGACTGGGGGAAAATAAGAGAACGAGAGGAGATCATCCAAACTACACCATTATTTTGATCGGTCAGAATACTGAGAAGAGTCCTGGAGACTTGAGGAGACTTGCTGTCACTTAAACTTCAGTGAAAGACCCTCAGTTATCACTGATGTAAAAAAAAGAATTCTCAAGGAGTAAATAATAATACTGAAAATTCAGTTTGTCAGAAACAATCGGTAATTTTTTTACATTTCGTTACAGAAATCAATATTTCGTCAATAAAATCACCTATTTTTCACAATTTGCTGAACCAGCAGCAGATAATTGAAACTTGGCGCTTTCAACCGTGGCTCTAACATGTTTAGATATCTTTAAAGATGGAGGTTGTTACAGAGTTGCGCTTCCTCAAATAAAATCGACACGGGAAACGATTTCTTGCCTGCTCGTTCCCATCATCTTTACTTAATCCCTGCTACACACACCGCATTTCTGCAACCCGTTTTAGAACTTAAGCGGAAACTTGAGAAAATGAAACTGAATCTAACATCGGTAAAACAGATATAACAACATGCTCAAACTGGGTTAATATTTAACGAACTAGTCATGCAAGTAACTGATTTTAAGTGGGTTCCTCGCTGGAGTCTCGAGAAACATTATCCTGGGCCAACGTTCGATTAAGCACGAACTGTATCAGCTATTTCATACCACACCAAAATATGTCACTTTAATGAGAAAAAATGGATTACGCTTTATATACTACTGAAGTTTATTTAATATTCGTCCCACCACCGGAGAAGTACGGCACAAAGCTTTTTAAAGTGGGTCTAGACACAGGGCAGCAACCAACACGCGTCCGGAAAAATCAAAAAATTCTTTCAGCCCCGTCAGCACCCCCGAAAGGGGGCGCCCTAAACGCCAGGAAGCAAACAACAAACAATTGGTAAAACAATTGGTGAGGTAAAATCAAAAAGTAAAGTGCAGAGAGTCTTGACAATTTGGCTGCGTAAAAATTCAATACAGACGTATGAAAAACAACTTGATTAGTTTCTGACCGACCGGTCGTAATATATTTCAGTCATAAGTCGATTCTGTCATAATTAAGATTTCTATATACGAGGATCATTAAATAAGTTTCCAGACTTTTTTTCGTGTGGGCAATTTTATTGATAGTACACACATGAAACTCTAGTCCCCTTCGAACTAATCTCCTCCGGCTGCAATGCACTTGTTGTACCGTTCCAACACCTTCTGGAAGGCCCCATAGAAGTCCTCTTGTGTGAGAGTGTCAATGACCTTTGTTACAGCCTTTTTCATCTCCTCAATTGTCTCATAACGACAGCCTCTGAGCTTAGGGAATAATCAAAAGTCACAGGGAGCAAGGTCCGGACTATAGGAAGGCTGAGGAACTGTCTTAATGCCCATCTTGGTCAAATAGTCCGTGACAAGGATGGATTTGTGGACTGGTGCATTGTCCTCGTGGAAATGCCACTGAACCGATTTGAAGAGTGCTGGCCTCTTCCCAAGAAATCTCTTCCTGAACTCCCTTAAAACCTCAACATAGTAACCCTAACCCAAACCCTTTGCCAATTAACTCTTGTGTATTGACTTCCTTACTCCTCCCACACCTCTCATCATCCCTCACAAACTCACTGCCTTCCTTGAATCTCTTATGCCACTCAAACACTGATGCTAGATTCATGCAAGATGGTCGAAAAGCAGTCTGAAGCATTCCATATGTTTCTGTGGCCTTTTTTCCAAATTTAAAACAGAATTTTATCACATATCGTTCTTATAAAATGTCCTGACGTCCAGATAGCATTTTTGAAATTCACTAGCTGTGACAATCAGGCTTCAGTGGGGTGTATTCCAATTGCTGCTGTAGCTGTTCATTTAAACCAGAAATCATAAAAATTGGTCGGTCGTCTCATAAGATGTATAGCAATGAAATACTGAATTTTCAAAAGTCTACGACAATTTTAAATGTCTGTACAAAAAAAGTCTGGAAACTTATCGTATGCACCACGTATACTATATACAGCTCTTGTCCTGTGACTGAGAGTGACGGTCACAAGGGATGTGTCGATCATATACGACCCGTTCAAAACAAAAGGATCATTTCAATGAAGAAACAATCTGGTTCAGACAGAAAATATCCATATCTTTCTTACGCCGTAAAAAAAACAAGGCCAGAGGACAATTTCGTCAGTGTCACCAACTTGTGTAACAGAAAGCCGATTGCTACAAACCTCACTCCACAACTGAATCAAAGTTATGAAAAAGATCCGTCAACATCTACTGTGAAGAGAAGACTGCTAAACTGGCCAATTTGGCAGAAATGGAATCCAGCAACTACTGTTGAGGCAGCAAAACAATGTCAAAAGGCTCCAGTGGGACAAAGCGCACATAGACTGGACCGTGAAATAAAGTCCTTTAAACAGACGAATCAAAGTTTGAAATTTAGGGGTCATATGGGAGGTTCTATACGCAGTGAATAGTTGGTGTAAGAGCCGCAACCCTCTGTACCACACCAACCGTAAAGCATGAAGAAGGGTCTGTTTGTTATATAATTCGGGGATATCAATAACTACGGTACTACAAATACATATTCAAATACAGGCAGACTCTGTTGTTCAGGTACGAACGGTTTTATTAACTTCTTGACTTCTGTTCTTCGACACGAGGAGAGAAACATAATTCTTACTATGCTAACTCCACCAACGCGCGGCGCATCTTGCGATGTTTAAGATCTCTGTCGGTAGAGGTCCGAAAAACTCAACTCTTCGACTCAGTGGCCGAATCCCCAACTACAAGACTCAATGGTCCAATCTCAACTCCCCAACTGATTCTTTTTCAAAATCCTCGAATTCTCAGGACCATCTCTTCCGGGCATGACATCATCCACTCTCCAGCCCATTTCCTGTCTGGAGTTTATTATGACAATGGTGATTGTCATATCCTTTGCTCGCGAGCGTAAAACTGTACCCAATGACTATGCACCTGAACTCTTAAGCCGAATAGTTCAAAGCCCAACCAAAATGAATGATAAAATATAATTAACGAAAAATGATTAATATAAAAAAATCATTCCTTAATCATAAAACATTTTTTGGAATGGTTGTTGTGGGGCTTTTGCCAATTGCAAAGTCAGAGATTTACACCAGGCGAAGGGTAAAATGTATCAGAACGGTTATCGCAGCATATTGCAGCATTACTCAGTCCCATTTGGAACGTGGCTTGTGGCTCAAGGATTTGTCCTCATGCAAGATAATAACCTAAAGTATACCAACAAACTCTGCAAGAGGTACGTTAAAAGCAAAGAGGAACAGAATATCCTTCAATATATATATATATATATATGTATATATATATATATTTCAAATTCTTTCCATTAATGTAAACAGCACAGTTTGGAATTGTTTTGGAACAAGAATTATTTTCATCTCAGAAAAATATTTCTTTTGAGGCAATCAAAAATGGCGCCAAATAAACCCAAAAGCTCCTAGGCTTGAAAAGAATTATGTTATCAAATATTTGATGTCTGAGAAATACAAACCATTTGCAATTTACAGAAGAATGTGTAATCAGTACGGTGAAGCATGTTTGGTAAAAAATGTTTTCAAATAGGCTAAAAATGACTTTGCCGCGACGAGCCTATGAAAAAAGGAAGTCAGTGAAGCAGAAACACACTTAATTTTTCTCACGTTGGACCAGCAAAAAGAAAAATCTAAATCTATACCTATATTTCCATTAAAACACATGATTAGTCCCCTGAACAGGACCATGAAATCCAAAACACATATGAAACATACTTTTATAAATTAAAAGTCTGAAGTACCACATTCAAATTCATTTGTGGACAAGTAACATACCCCTACATGAATATGGGAAACGTGCATAGAATGTTCATAACATATATACATAGAATATAGGAATCCCGAAACACGAAAAACACGTAACGACTTCTTAGTTCAGGTACGAAACCTTTTATTACCTTTGAGTCAAAGGTTTCAACATAAGGAAGAGAGATGCACAATCTTTCTATGATGTCTTTTTCCTCAACTCCCCTCCCAATCGTGGGCGGCGACCGTAGCGTACAAATTCGTCTGGCCTCGGCGAGCCCCGAAAGTCAATCCTTGCCGTTCGGAGTCTAGTTCTCAACTAACTGACTTTTTCAAAATCCCCCAAATCCTCCGCGCGCGCTTCCGGTGCATGACGTCATTCACATCCACTGGTCAACCTTTCTATCTGGGATTTTTAATTTGACATCTGTGAACGACACATCCCCCCGCACGCGCGTCGACACCTGCGCCCATGTTTGCATCTAACTCACCAATGCACTGTGCCGAGAGGTTTTCAGCCTAATATAAAACGAACTCCCTCGGCCATTAAATTACTGACCTATGCCCTTTAATTTATGTGTTTACACACACTGTGTGTCTGTTTGTGTTTAGGAGGCAAGTTTTCTTGCAGGCTTGTTTTATTAAAGATGACAGACAAGGATTTGAAGTTGATTTTTTATTAACCTTTTCTAGTTCACGAATAATACCTCACAAATCAGACTGAAGGCTAGTTAATAATTGTCTGAAATCTCTACTTAAAAAGTCCGGAGACATATATTTTCAACCTTCTTTGGTCATTGTCATATCTATGGTGATCAATGAGAGAGTTCATCGCATGTAGTTGACATCGCATTTAAAAGCAGTTTGTTGGTGCTGATTTGAATGTCTTGAATTTAAAATTCAGGATCACGTGACAATGAATCACCCAGACTCTGGAACTTTGCATCTGAGTCTAATGCATTTAAGTACCACAGATCTTCTAATTAAATGAGAATTTTAAGTGACTGACACACACACACACACATATATATATATGTCTTCTTCTTTTTTTGTTTAAAGGCATATCAATATTCATGGGTTATTTGATGCACAAACCCATCCTTGTAGAAGAACAGTAGTTATACTATTTAGTCCATAGCTGTAGAAAAGAGTTTATAAGTGTGTTCATTCTTTTCCCTAGAATATTTGTCCGAAAGTGAACGTAATTTCACGACTGGAGTTCGAACTCACTTATTTCTAGACTGCAGTCCAGCACTTTAGGAATTAGGCCACGGAGACTCCACCAGTATGCGTATCACATAAATATATATGTGCATAAATGTGTGTATGCGCGGGTTATATATATATATATATATATATATATATATATAATATATATATATATATATATATATATATATATATATATATATATATATATATATATATATATATATATATATATATATATATATATATATATATGTACGTGTGTGTGTGTGTGTGTGTGTGTGTGTGTTACTTACGTGTTTGGTAGATGAAAAATATCCGAGGAAAGAAAACAGAAATGAATGAAAATTAAACATAGAAAGAAAGAAAGAAAGAAAGAAAGAAAGAAAGAAAGAAAAAGAATTTGGACGGAACGAAAATGGAACTGAAGAAATAAAAAAAATGAAATAAGAAAAAATCATTTTGAGAAAAAAAACTGTGAAGACAAACAACAGACAAAAAATACTTAAAACGAAAAGAAAAAATAATAGAAAAGAAAGAAAAGGAAAGAAATAACTGAATGAAAAAAAATACGAAGGTAGAAAAATACAAGTTATATAAAGCCAAGAATAAAACAAAGTAACCGAGTAAAAAGGAAAAAAAGAAAAAGACCAAAACAACAAAGAAGAAAAGAAAAGACAAAGAAGAACCAACACAAGAAATTAAAGAATAGTAACGGTAAAAAAAAAAAAAACTCCTAAAGAAACAACAATAATAATCAGAAGAAGAAAGAAAAAAGAAGTCGTAATATGATTTGTTATGATAACAACGATTATTTGTAAGATTCACTGAGTTTTTATACTAACCCTCACAGAGAAATCGATATTCGTGGCCTCAGTAGCATCGATAGAAATTAACACATGAGAACTGAGACTTGTCTTCACTTGCATCTTTTCTTGTTTGTTGCGCTTGTCATGATAAAGGATAGGTTTTGATAGATTTAGCGTATGAGTTTGATCCATTATCAGAAGACCTCTCCGCAGAATACAGATCTTTGCCAACGGTATATAAAAGAGAGAAAAAAAATGTACCTTTTGGCCCAGCACTGAATTGATCAGATCACAGCGACTCAGTCTTCGAGTCAGAAACACATCAAGCAAACCCAACAAATGTTTATCACAATGTGTGCTTCATATAACCCCAGAGGTCTTTTTCTTCTTGTCTGAAAAAGTAGGTTATTTGAATTTGTTTGTGTTTACAGTACAAACCCTGGCTTTCGAATTATTTCGACTACTCACGAGGAATGAGAATTTAGACGGATTTGCATAGTCTGGTATACAGATTGCTGGCAATAGCGTCTATTGTTTAGGGATTATCCATTTATGGGATTAGGGTTTATCCATTTAAGTTCTGAGCCAATTCATCTTTGTTTAACATATGTACTTATGCAGATACCAGCACTTTGAGTATGAGGTGTTGGTGAGACTAGGCAGAAATCAAAAAGCTAAATACATAGTTTTACAAAGTCTCACCCTAAGTGGAGCGAAATTTGTCACAAATCAGCTAAAAGTTAAGAACAATTCTAAAAAAGATGGATAAGCTAAGAAAATAATAGTTCTCCTACATAGATCATAGAAAATTTCTTTATAGCACTGAGATAAAGCAGCAGGGTCAAAGTAATGCTACAGAAGAAGCCTGAGTACAATCTTATATTTTGATTGATTGATTGATTGATTTTAATGGCACATTGAAATAAATGCCAGGGAGATATAATGTAATGTTGCCTCGAGATTCTTTGCCCGTACTCCCCCAATGATCCGACGGATTATAAAAATCTGTGAGGTTGTGGAGAGATTTGTTCGAAAACTGTTTTGATTTTTCCTAAAATTTTAAACCGTTTAGGTTTGGTTTGGTTTCTTTGTTTAATGGCATATCAACCTTCGTGGTTTATTCAATGCTAAAGCCATTCTCCTAGAAGAACAGTAGTGGTACTATTTAACCCATAGCTGGGGGAATAAGGGCGTTCATACCTTTCCCAAGGGTATTTACCCGAAGGTGAACGTAATAGCACGACTGGAGTACGAACTCGCTTACTATGATTCCGCAGTCCATTGTTTTAACCATTACACTACGATGACACACGAAAGCAATGATTCACTCACTTGATTGAAACATTGTCACAGTCGTCTTGTAAGGAGATAAATAAGCACTATATCTGTTTATACTATGCTTAGACTCTGTACTTCGATCACCCATTGCTTTAATAAAAGAAAATGGTTTCACATTAAAATAAAGGCAAGAAGCAGACGATATGCCGCAGAAGATAATGCAAGTTAACTAACACTTGTTGCAAATACACCAGCCCAAACAGAATCCCTATAGCATTGCCTAGAGCAAGCGACGGGAGGCTTTAGCTTCTGCATAAATGCAAATCAAACAGGCTTCATGTGTTTTAAACAAAAAGGAACCATCTCCATTTTAAGAGGCAAGCCTTTAAAATTAGTTGACCACTTCACATACTTTGGTAGCTACATCTCATCAACTGTAAGTGATGTCAAAAGCACCAAGAAAAGGACTGTTACTGAGAAGTTTTCGATCATATGGAAATCTAATCTAACTCATAAAATAATCAGAGATTTCTTCAGAGCTGTAACTGTGGTCATACAACTATATTGATGCACCATATGGACGCTAACAAAACGCATAGAGAAAAAGAAAGATAGTAACGAAACAAAGCCTGCTTCATGCTGCTTTAAACAAATTCGATAAGCAGCATACAACAAAACAATAGTTTTACGGCCACTTACATTCCCATCTCATAAACCACCCAAGTAAGACAAACACTATATACGGGGTACGGTTAGAGAAGCGAGGATAGACTCATAAGTGATGGACTCCTTCGCATGGACCCACCAGTGTTGGTCGACTAGCAAGACTTACACGAGTTCTCTGTGGACTCAGTATGCACCCTAAAAACTTGCCAGGAGCAATGGACGATATATATATATATATATATATATATATATATATGTAGAGAGAGAGAGAGAGAGGGTAATGGAACACCGTCCTTGATGATGATGATGAGTACCACTACTATTATTCTACAAAGAAGGCTTTGATATTAAGTAACCCACAAAGGTTGAATTTTCATTAGAAATAATGTAACAGAATCAAATCTTTTTAATACAGATAATCTACCCTCAATTCTATTGTTCAAAATATTCCTAACTAATAATAATAATTATATATTTTCAAGCAATTATTTTTAATTGATAATTGTCAGTTTTTGCGTACGGTTATTTAGTTTCAAGTAAATAATACAAAGGTCATTCAATTAATAAGATGATTATTACTTTAGAAGTTCGCCGTTGGAAGTATTAATAACAGTTGCACGTTCTTTAAGGGGATCAATAGAGATGGGTCCTTTCCTGTCCCAGAAGACTGTCAGTATGAACTTCTTTACTGACTACAGGGCCCAAAAGTTTTTCATTTTCAAAGAGCGTTTTGATACTGACAAAAGAAAGACACGAGGAACACAAAAAGGTTGATAGAAAAACATATATTCATGTAACAGAAACAAGATACAAGTAAACCTGTTTAAACAGTAGTTAGTTGATAGGAAGCTGAGAGTCCAGTGGGGGTAGTGACTATCCGTCCACTACGCAAATGGTATCATACGTGATTGCATCACGCGGGTCGGGTGAACTCCGTCTGACGCTCTCGTTGATGTGTATTTATGGAGGAAGCCGAGACTATTATGTAAAGAGTACAACAGAGAGTCAGTGTGTTACCTCTCCATGGATTTTCTTTTTGATCAAGGCTCTTGTGCTAAAGCAACTTTTAGTCTACCAGTAAACACTTTTTTTTTTACTAAAACCTGCTTTTATGTACACATCACACATTCGTCTGTTATGGTTTTCACTTCTCAGACACCAAAAATTTAATAAAAAATTTCTTGGAAATACTTCATTTGATTCGGCAAAATTTGGTGTAGATTCAGAGTAAATATTTTGGGGGGATTGTAATTGTTGTATCTTGGTAAGGAAGAGATCCGCAGTGAAATAGAGTTAACTATTTATTAACTGAAGCGGTACAGTCCAACAAATATTATAAGTCTCGCGATGTTGGTGTTACGTCCGAAGTTGGTCTTACTACTGACCGAGATCTTTCAGTACCGACGTGCTTAAGAAACACGATATCTTTTATACCACCGAGATACCGGAAGTCACGTGGTTCGAGCCGCTATACAACAGTAATCATTTTTGCAATGCAGAGTATATATTTATAGAAAAAAAATACTGAAAAATAAGAACAAACTTACTTTGTTCTTTTTCTTTTTTTAATTGCCCTTACTTATTCAATGTTTGACATAATGATTCTTAGTAAACAATCATGTCTTCAATAAACTATTCTTTATTTCTAGAGTTACACGAGAAAAATATTTGTCTGCCGCAGTCTTTGTTTGAAACTGTTTAAGCTACGGGTCAGTTCCACAAAAACAATGATCTTGTTTTTTCACTCTTTGAATAATCTTGGAACAGGGCAACATTTGATATTTTGCTCTCGGTTTCTCTCTATCACGATTGAAATATATGAACGTTACTGTATTAACAATCCTACGCTATCTAACGGTAAATTAACTCTACAGGTAATGTTCTTCTTAAGACCCCAGTGGAGCGAACATGACCAACCCTGGCACTGCAGTCCAACAGACACTGCACTGGGTTGCCACTATTCTATGCCTAACATCTGACAGCTCCTTTGAATATATGAGTCCTGATTTCCGAAAAAAAAACTGTACCACTCAAATCAAGACTTCCCACCAGAAAAAGAATATTCCTTCAAAATTATGTCCTTCTCTATTGACATCTAACCAAAATCTGAGTTTATCATAGACACTGAAAATATAACCTGTTTATCACCACTGAAAAGTATTTCGCTTTCTAATTTATAATCTAGTAAAATCTGCCTCCTTAACATGTTTGGTTATACTTTTTATACTATTATAAACGCAAATTCATATATATATAAGTAGCTTTCAGTAGAAGTATAGAGCATTTTGTATAAATAATTCCAATTTAAATCGTAATATATCGGTACGCTTGGTACAGTCACCAAAAGATTGGTGAAAGGACTGGAAGAATTGGAAGTAAGAGTACTTGTGGAGACTGTCCAAGCTATAGCAGAGTTATGATCGGCCAGAATACGAAGAAGAGCCCAAGAGACTTGAGGAGACTTCCTGTCACTCAAACTCCCGTGAAACACCATCAGCATTCACTGGTGGGAAAAATTCTCAAAGGAGTAAAAATAATAATATTGCAATTTAAATAATAATAATAATAATAATAATAATAATAATAATAATAATAATAATAATAATAATACGACTGGCATAGAAGGAGTAAAACACTAGATACGACTGGGTGGGCAAAGTTATCCACTGGAAGATGTGCAAGAAATTTAAATTTGACCATACGAACAAATGGTATATGGACAACCCAGCATTTGTCGAGGAGAATGACACACGTAAACTCCTATGGGACTTTGACATACTAACGGATCACCTAATCTTGGGCAGAAGACCAGACCTAATAATAATCAACAAAAACAAAATAAAATCGTCCACAATAAATTTGTAATTCCTCTCGTTCGGTTCCAAAATATTGGAGTGAAGAATCATTGTCCTGACACCACGTTCTTTGAGTAGGGTAGAGATTCACTTGCGCAATACGAGCCAAGTACATAATTCTAGACTACCTTGATAAGTAACATAGCTGGGCTTGTATCACGCACAATATCTTATTGGTTTAGTAATAAAGCTGCATGTTTAATAAATATATATACGATAAATGTACATATACCCTTTCTGAGTCTTTGGTATGACTTAGGATTGAACCCCGGTCTCCCAAGTCATTGGCAAACACTCTAACCATTATACCAATATAAACTGTATAGTGTGTATATGTATTTATCCAACACCTGCGAACGAGCAGGACGTGATACGATCAATCTTTTAATTGGCATTTAGCAAGTTTCAATTCAGAGTTTTCCTTCTTTTAAATTGGTTACCATACCAAGGTCACAGACCGCTGCCTGCCCTACTATTTACCCATAACTGGAGGAAGAATAGTAGAATGCATACCTTTCTTAACGTTATTAGGGCAATTTGAAATGTAAACATACAAGTCATTGGATAAAAGCTAAGAAAAGATTAATTGGTGACAACCAAAACAACATAGAATTATGGGGAATACAATTGTTTATATCTTAAAAATCTAATGAAGGATTTGTTTTGTGAATGTAATGGACGCTACATACCTGGACATTTGAAGCGTGCACGGACGTGTCTTACGACGAAAACCATGATACTACGAGCGCCTATATATACATGTATGTACTTATTCAATCCCTTGTCATGAGCATGATACAGCGCAAAGTCAATTTTCAAAGCGAAGTACAGCAGTTTTCACTTAAAACTTTCCTTTCTTCACTGATTGCCTTGCCAAGGCTTAAGAACACAATCTGACCAACTATTTACTCATATCTGAAGAGAGAAGAGATGGATTTATGCCTTTCCAGGGGGTATTAGTGCAAAAGTAAAAAACAAACATCTCCGTCTACGATTTGAACTCAGACCACTAATCTCAATACTCATCAGCATAATCGTTAAACTGAATTCGCTTTCTATCTTATACAGGGTGTTTCAAAAATTTTGAAACAAAATGATCGGTCACAAATTAAATGATAGAGTAATAAAAATTACATTTATTATATTAAAGACGCCGGAGGGTGTCGCCAGAGATATGTTTTGCTTAAGTCATCGCGAAGGTTCGGGTGTTTCAACAACATACTCCCCTCGACAAGTAGACCCTATCAGAGATGATCAGTCACTGATAGACCCTCCAGTTTACGCGAGAAAAAAAAGGAAAAAAAAAATGGCTATTTATTCATTTGGAAGATTATAGACCTCTCAACCGCGCATCTTATTGGTTGTTGCAAATAACCAGTCAAATGCGTGGCACCCTCTATGTTAGTGATCAACAAGGACATTAGCACTTTTCTTATATATGGATTGTTCATAATTATCTATTTGCCCTGTTTCCCTCTCCATGCCGAGTATGCCTCTCTTACCAGGCTGGGATTCCTAGTTTTGGTTGTTCGTTTATTTTTTTTTGTTTTGTTTTGTTTTTTGTTTTGTTTTTTTATTTTTTGCTTTCCACCAAAACATCTCCTCTTCACAAATTCATCCTTTTACCGACTAAAAAAATAAAATTATAACATACAGTGATATAAACAAATTATAACGTTATAAAAAAATGAAAAGACAACATTTTAGGATCTGTAACTATTTAGTCCTGACGGCAACACCCCAACTGCCTCCCATCACGAAAACTATCAGAGTTAGACGAACCAGACATGCAGGTCACTGCTGGAGAAGCAGGGACGAGCTCATAAGCGATGTACTCCTATGGACCCCCACATATGGCCGGGCAAAAGCAGGACGACCAGCTTGAACATACATCCAGCAGCTATGTGAGGATTCGGGATGTAGCCCTGAATACCTGCCAGAGGCGATGAACGATGGGGAGAAGTGGCGAGAGAGGGTCAGGGATATCCGTGCCTGTGGCACGACATGATGATGATGATAATGAACTATTTAGTCTCAAACATGAACCAAAAATACCAGGGTATGCCCTCGTGGTGCAATGGTTAAAGCGATTGACTGCGGAATCGTAGTACGCGGGTTTGTACTCCAGTCACGCTATTACGTTCACTTTCGGGCAAATACCCTTGGGAAAGGTATGAACTCCCTTATCTTCCCAGCTATGGATTAAATAGCACCACTACTGTTCTTCTAGGAGAATGGCTTTGGCATTAAATAACCTAAAAAGAGTTGATATACCATTAAACAAAAGAAACCAAACCAAACCAAACCAAAAATATCAAGAAGAGCCCCGAGAGAACATGTTGCTGATGTTCACCGTTCATTTGAAGGCACTGTTAAATGGATCCTGCAAGACTGTGGATAACGTGTGCACATTTCACCTGGTTATCGGAAATGATGAGGAAACCGATTCTCTATGATCTTCACAAGTGCTACGAGTTTTAAAATTCTTGAAAATCTGACTTCCGTTTGGATATGTGTTGAAATTGAACTTCCTTCTGAATCTTGCTTGAACAATCCTGAGAAAATTAGTTTCTTAATATGTTTTACTGAGAAGATCATCTGCTACGTCATCCAAGGTGTGATTTTACTATATTTGATTAGATATATCTTCCAACAATAGAATATTTTACTATATTTTATTAAATATATCTTCCAATAATTGAATATTTTACTATATTTGATTAAATATATCTTCCACTAATAATCTGAAAAGAGAAAGAGAATAAGGTGAACAGGGAAGATCTTAGTTTCTATAGCGATGTTTCTTTCAGGGAAGATCTAAGGTTTCTGTTGCGTTGTTTAGGAGGTGTCCGTTGTGTAATGGTTATCGTCATAGTAAATGGACACGGCGACACGAGTTCAAATCCTGGACGAGAGTGATTGCATTTCACATAGCACTAATACCCTTGGGAAAGGTATGAATCAAATTATTCTCCCTCCAGCTATGGGTAAATAGTAGGACAGACTAGGTTCTTCACCCTTGGTGAGGCAACTAGTCTAGGAGAAGGAAAACTCTGAATTCAGACCTGTTAAACTCCGCTTAAAAATTGACCTTGTGTCATATCCTGCCCTAGCGGGGGGGGGTAAATATGATTGTGTTGTTTCAACAAATCTAAAACATCCTGCAAATGTACAATATACTCTCTATAAATGATTGAATGAATATTCCTACACTGGGTGTTATATTCTTACTGAAAAAAGATAGGGAAAGAACTATTCTGACAGCTGTAATATATATAAGAAAACTGTTAGCCTCAAGCATATACAGACTGGTAGCTTAAATTCGTTAACTTGCTACCCAGAGAGATACGATCAGGTGCTTAAAGCCCCTATCCAACACTCCCATAAATATTGCAAAACTGCCAATAAAAATTTAATTACTTCCCCTTTTCAGTTAAAAATAAATTTCTTGTATGAAGTAGGGTTCATATGGGGATACTTTAAAGTAAACTTTCAGAAAATTTGTTTTCTTGATGACCGTAAGTTTGATCGAAACTGTGTGAGATTTAAAAACAAACAAAAAACAAAAAAAAAAACACGCCACCTCGCCCTTTTAGCTCAGACCGGTTTAACTGATCAGCTTTCGCGATATCAGCGTCTGATTAGTTCTTACAAAACTAGTTACTTCGTGGACTTATCGGTTACTTAAAATGTTGTGCACCTGTGTCGTGAAAAGTGATTACTTAAGATTATGAGAACTAACATCAATCCCTGTCTATATCGCAAATCTCAATCATCTACCCTTAAGCCGAATTTTAAAAAGATCTATGTATATCATTGAATATACATTAATATACTTACTATGGTTGTACATATGTAAGTAATCATAATCTACCAAAAAATAACACAACATTCTTCTAAGGGAAGTGCATTAGGAATTAACAAACTTTATATATGTATATATATAGTTAGATATATAATTAGATAGATAGAGAAAGAGAGAGAGACAGACAGACAGACAGACAGACAGACAGGGAGAGGAAGCGAGAGGAAATGTTTTGATAAATAAAATGACATACAAACTTAAAGCAATTTAAAAAGTGAGTGAGCTTACTTGTACATACATACATATATATATAGGGAACACGAATTTTTCGTCCCTGAATTAATCAATATGTTTGTATATATGTATATAGATCTAACCAAGCAAAAGCGTCAAATCATATCGCGATTTGAATAAAAGAAATTCGCTGAAAAGGAACTAACGAACTAACTAACTATATATATATATATATATATATACAAAATGAGAAAGAGAATAAAAGAAAGAATGAGAGAAAATAAATGAAAAATTTTTAATATAAAAATAAAATTCAGGGTTTTAGTAATTTCAATGGTGTGTTATCTTATATGGAAAGGTAGTTTTCCGCCCTTACTCACACACACTAACAGACACACACACACACAACACACACACACACACACACACACACACACACACACACACACACACATATATATATATATATATATATATATATATATATATTCCCTTGATTTCTCTTCAGTATTATGGGAAGACTTGCCTACTTGTAATATTTTATAAGCAAAATCTCATTAATACTTTTGTTCTAGGGGAGCAATTTTGTGCAATTTCAAGCCTGTCTTTAGATTATAGGATTAATTGATTACTACCTGTTAAGTATTTATTTTGTTATCAAGTTTTTTTTCTTACCATCCCCTCCATACTTCTGTTCCTACACCATGCAGTTATTTTTACCATCGATGGATGAATATTCAGTATCTATCAATTCTTATTCGCCTAATTTTCTCATGCTTCTATAAATAGCATATCAACTCTTAATGGTTATCTAATGCTACATCCCATATGAATATATATATATATATATATATATATATATATATATATATATAATTTACAATTGAACAGTTTGTAGGAACTTCATTTTTGAACGAGTTAGTAAACTTTGTGTGCACAAAGTTAAATGGTTTCAAATATTGCTATTTAGCACTTATATTTCTATCTATTTGATCATTTGAAGTATTTCTATCAATTAAATCGATTTAACATAATTCATTTGTTTGCTCAGAGCTAAATGCTTTACACCATTGCTATCAAATATTCGGAATTTTATTCATCAAGGATGGCCGGCTAATTGGCCTAGTGGGTAGAGTTTTCGCCAATGGTCATACCAAAGACTTTAAAAATGGTACTTGATACCTCCTTGCTTAACACTCCGCAATATAAGGTATGTATCTAGGGTAAAGTGAACCAATCCAGGGAAAGGAGTAGCGCCCTCCCCTATACCTCGGTGTAGTAGCAATTGGAAAGGAGCCTTTTGGTCACTCTCGACCGACTATTCTTACTGAATACAAATTTCCTTCTCACTGCTGAATGGTTCCAAATAACCAATAGTAATGATAATGATCCCTAGTAAAATTTTCAGAGATCTATTTGTAGCAGCCATCATGTTAACCCGCGAGGAAAAAGAGTGTCACGCCGTGTGTCATCTCTCAGAGAAAGAATCGGAATTGAACCAGGAACAGACGACTTATGGAAGAAGGAAGAGAATAAGAAACATTTCTTTCTTTTTTTTTTACCTTGTATTCGTCACTATCTGACCCATAGATGGTACCCTAACAGGTACTAACACTCCAGGTATGAGTAGACATGAGAGAAGAAAAAATTAAGGGGTACGCCACATTCCCCAAACTCCTAGACTAAAGTCTCCCCGTTAGATTCAGTTTAATATTATACCCAGGACACTAAATGGTTTCAACTATTCCTGTCTAACAATCGTTCAACATTATTTATTCGTTTTTACACAGTTAAATTATTTCAAAGATAGCAATCTAATACTTATACTTTAATTCAATATTACTCATTTGTTTACAAACAATATTGAACAAGCCCAGGAGGCAGCACCCCATAAACCAGCAGCTGTACGGCCACCTACAACCTATAACGAAAACTATCCAAGTTAGACATACCAGACATGCAGGGCGCTGCTGTAGAAGTGGGAACGAACTCATAAGCGGGATACTCCTGTGGACCCCTTCACATGGACGAACAAAGGCAGAACGACCAGCTAGAACTCATATACAACAACTCAATGCCGATAGAGGATGTAGCCTTGAAGGCCTGCCGGGAGTGATAGACGATAGAGGCTGGTAGCGAGAGAGGGTCAGGGTGGTCTGTGCTGGTGGTGTGACATGATGATGATGATGATGATTACAGACTGTTGAATGTTCTCAAGTATAATGAATAATTAAATAGTTCTATTTTACCCATACATGGGATCCTATCGAGTACTACTATTTCGGGTCAAAATGTATCTTGGAGTAATGGCAATAAAAGAGTACTCATCATTCAACAAATCTCGAGGATCATCTGATGGTTTATCATACCCAGGACAACTATTGTGTGGCCTTACCCTTCTGCAGAGATGCTGTTGACACCCTAATCGACATGGCGGGTACGCACACACACACACACACACACACACACACACACACATATATATATATATATATATATATTGTGACGAGAAAATATGTATTAATTGTTATCTCACCTTCATTTCCGTCTGTTAAATGTACAGGTTACTCATTCTTCCAAAAAATTTACTTGGTTTGCACTTTTCCGCCTTTGACAATAGATTTTTGTTTAAGCCTGGCGTACCGTTTGATTCAGTGCCCTTTTGAATAAGTGCAACATGATATGGTAGGTACAAGTTATAAAGAGAACAAGAGGCTAGTTTCTAAGGAAGGGGAGAGAGAAGAAAATAATCAGAAGAAAAAACAAATACTGAGTCTACGGGAAGCGCCAACTGACCTCTGAATGACCGAGACTAAAGCGATGGTTGTAGATCAGCCAGTCACGGGTGAATGACTTCGGTAATTAAAATGACTAGAAAACATGGAGGTTCCAAATCTTCTGCTCAGGTGTGGAACCACTGGAATCGTATATATTCCTTCCTCCAACTCCAGGAAGTAAACGTATGACTCGGATTTGAAAGTTAGTCAGAAGCCGGGCGGGAACAAGTAAAGACGCGAGTGAAGACTAGCTTGGACAATGAGAAGATAATCAAAAAGTTAGAGCCCGGATGCAAAGCGCTGAAGACAGACCCCGCGATGAACACGTGTAGGAACTAGAAGATGAAAAGTGAAAGAAAATCCAAGGTCTGTATCTGCTATCTCATACATCTTATGACATGCGGTTTTTCTTTAGTCTGCTAACGCGTTCGATTCTGCTTTTATACTCTTTTTCTACCAACGACTACTTACAAAGTGTTGTGGCGAATAAACTTTCGTGTTAGTGAACTGAAACTATGATTCCTGTGTTCCTCACCTTTTCCGACAGGGAGTTTACAACAGCGTCTGAATACTACTTAAGACGTTGTAATGCACATTTCAACCTAATCGAGCACGTGATGGTAAAACCGTTATATCACATGATCTCAAAATATTTATTTCTTTCACAGGAAAAGATTTTCTGCAATAAATCAATTCCAAATAATTAAGAGCTTACATTTTTGGAAAATATTCTGAATTAAGAAATATTTTTCATTTAAAATATATGTATATATATATATATATATATATATATATATATACAGCATTTTGTTTGAACAGTTGAGCGGATTCCTTTTGTAGATGTTATAAATAGAACATTGTATGTCTTTATTGATAAGTAATATGGAATTCTTTTCTCTTTCGTTGTAAAATCAAAATAAACATGAAAGTGATAGTGGCAATTATACTGACCGGTCCCACGTGGTTCATTTCATGGTGTGGCTGCGTTCGTACCATCGAAAAACTGGTTCGGATTTAAAAGATCAAACCTAAAAAAGATTGGTTTGGTTTGGTTTGATTTGGTTTTATGGCATATCAGCCAATATAGGTTACTTAATGCTAAATCCGGATTATACATGTATATTTGATATATATGATTTGTAATCCTTATTTGTCAACAATATTAAATAGTTCCAAGAATTGCTGTGTTTTACTAACAATTCAATTAGACATCATTCATTTACTTACACACAGTTAAAGGATCAAATAGTTCTATTTCTAACCATTCTTTTTAGCATAAGTTATCAAAATTCAAAGTTTCCAAGTATTGCTGACAATTTAATTAAACATCAGTCATTTGTTTACTCAATTAAATATAAAAACAGTTCAATTTCAAATAATTCAGTTAGGAATACATTATCTGTTTGCACAGAATAAATGTCAAACATTTCTATTTGACCCACAGATAGGACCGTATCAGGTGTTCCCACTCGAGGTCAGAGTGAAACTTGGTGCGATGGCAATGAAGGGGAACTCCGCATTTCCCTAAGTTCCAGCATTACTAAATTCTCATCATCAGATTATTTAGTTTCATATCATTTGGTGGGAGTTTTAACCCCTGCAGAGAAACAGTCGATGTATTCTACAGCCCCAACTAACTGGGCTACCCATAAAAGAGACAGAATTTTAGGCAGCCCTTTATTTTATGTGGACTCTCTTTTCTAACGATTCTATTTAGCATGAGTCATCAAAATTAAAATTTTCCAAGTATTGCTATGTATCACTAAAAATTCAATTAATAAACATCAGTCATTTTTTTACAGGTAAATATAAAACAGTTCTATTTCAAACAATTCAGTTAAGCATACACTATCTGTTTGCACAGTATACATGTCAAACATTTCTATTTGACACACAGATAGGACCGTATCAGGTGTTCCCACTCGGGCTCAGAGTGAACCTTGGTGCGATGGCAATGAAGGGGAACTCCGCATTTCCCTAAGTTCCAGCATTACTAAATTCTCATCATCAGATTATTTAGTTTCATATCATTTGGTGGGAGTTTTAACCCCTGCAGAGAAACAGTCGATGTATTCTACAGCCCCAACTAACTGGGCTACCCATAAAAGAGACAGAATTTTAGGCAGCCCTTTATTTTATGTGGACTCTCTTTTCTAACGATTCTATTTAGCATGAGTCATCAAAATTAAAATTTTCCAAGTATTGCTATGTATCACTAAAAATTCAATTAATAAACATCAGTCATTTTTTACAGGTAAATATAAAACAGTTCTATTTCAAACAATTCAGTTAAGCATACACTATCTGTTTGCACAGTATACATGTCAAACATTTCTATTTGACACACAGATTGGACCGTATCAGGTGTTCCCACTCGGGCTCAGAGTGAACCTTGGTGCGATGGCAATGAAGGGGAACTCCGCATTTCCCTAAGTTTCAGCATTACTAAATTCTCATCATCAGATTATTTAGTTTCATATCATTTGGTGGGAGTTTTAACCCCTGCAGAGAAACAGTCGATGTATTCTACAGCCCCAACTAACTGGGCTACCCATAAAAGAGACAGAATTTTAGGCAGCCCTTTATTTTATGTGGACTCTCTTTTCTAACGATTCTATTTAGCATGAGTCATCAAAATTAAAATTTTCCAAGTATTGCTATGTATCACTAAAAATTCAATTAATAAACATCAGTCATTTTTTTACAGGTAAATATAAAACAGTTCTATTTCAAACAATTCAGTTAAGCATACACTATCTGTTTGCACAGTATACATGTCAAACATTTCTATTTGACACACAGATTGGACCGTATCAGGTGTTCCCACTCGGGCTCAGAGTGAACCTTGGTGCGATGGCAATGAAGGGGAACTCCGCATTTCCCTAAGTTCCAGCATTACTAAATTCTCATCATCAGATTATTTAGTTTCATATCATTTGGTGGGAGTTTTAACCCCTGCAGAGAAACAGTCGATGTATTCTACAGCCCCAACTAACTGGGCTACCCATAAAAGAGGCAGACTTTTAAGTGGCTCTTTATTTTAACTGGACTCTCTTTTCAATACAATCGAAGATAGTACAAAACTTGGTGAGATAGTTCTAAAGTGCTACAGTTTACCGAATATGTTGCATAAAGGAACGAAAGGATATAAAATTTAACCCCCACCAAAAGAATAACTTTGATAAGACATACCATTGCAGGTGCCCATGGTGTAATGGTTATCCTCGCAGGAAATTGGCATGGCGACACGAGTTCAAATCCTGGACGAGACTGATTGCATTTCACATAGCACTAATACTCTTAGGAAAGGTATGAATCCAATTATTCTCCCTCCAGATATGGGTAAATAGTAGGGCAGACTAGGTTCTTCAGCCTTGGTGGGGCAACTAGTCTAGTAGAAGGAAAACTCTGAATTCAAACCTGTTAAACTTCGTTTAAAGATTGCCCTTGTGTCATATCCTGCCCGAGCGAAGGGGTTGGTAAATATGATAAGACATACCAAAAGTTTTGTAAATATTATATACTATAATCAGAATCGGACAATTTCGGACAATTCACTTTGTTCTTAGAAAAGTCTATTTTCATAATAACACTTGCTTTAAATATCGCCCTAAACTTGCCTGCAGAATGACCAAATAAGCTTAACTGATCTAAATTTGATTTTTAATAGTGTTCATTTTACAAAGACTTGATATAATCCATAATAAGCTAAAAGTTCAAACCGTAGAAAGTTACTCGAGAAAATGATGAGACTATTTTTTTCAACCATAATCAAAAACCAGCGGATGAAATATTGACGTTTAACACAGAGTAATTAATAAAATATATATATGAATTACCAAATTGTTTTTTGCATAAAAGTAATGAGAACATTCCATTATCATCACCGGATACGCCAAGTGACTTTGATTGATGGATTTTTACGGCATGTCAAACCATTAGGTTTAATTCAAACTGAGAGTTTAAGAAATCACTTTAATTGTACTTAAATAGTTTCATTTTTTGTATAGCTGTTTCTTAAGGTGCTTTTTTTTCACACGGACCAATCAAATATGAATAATTCCAAACTGATTTATTTAAACCATAATAGGTAGGGACCCTAAAAGGTTCTTACACTCTGGTTCAGAGTGGAACTAAAAATAATGGCAATGAAGGGATACTCCATAACCCCCAGTTTTCTAGAACAAAAGCTTTGCCATCAGATACAGTTTAGAGTCATAGCTAGGACAGCGCTAATTTTGATGAAGGCTACCTTTTTCATCTGCAGTCGATACAATGTAATATACTTCTCGCCCAAAGAGTGGTCGTTAAATTTGAAAGGGTGACATGTATTTTCACTTATCATTTCATTCATTTACCTTAATCTTGACTTTTTTTTACTCTGCTTTCATTGAAATTCAATTTCATTCAAAGTCAGTATAGAGATATTTAATGGTGCAAATTACAGAAATGTATCCGATGCCATAATGGTTCTTTACTTATACAATTGCTGAAAAATAAACGAATCAAAAAAATTCATAAAGAGATATGTGCATGAAAAATAATGTGAATTCTAATCTAAAATAAGGCTTTGTTTGAAAAGGGTTTTTTTTATCTACTTACTAAATAAGTTACTGAAAAGTACTAACCACCTCTAAACTTATTAATTTTACCCTATCAAATCTGGGTAAATCAGCTAAGACTTATACGAAGATCATTCAATGAATAAGGGGAAATTCTAAAAAAATGAATAAGCAAAATCAATCTTTTTTTAAAGATTTTTTTCCATAAACATAAACTCTGCATCAATTTAAGATTAGTTTACAGCAAAAATTATTTTAATCTCGCAAAAGTATTTATTTTGACAACTCAAAATGGCAGCAAATCTAATGGATAGCCATGGGAAAGTATCCCTGAAGTCATCTAAGGAATTGAGGAAACCTCAACAAGAATGATTATTCCCATCATGTCTCAGCAACGTTTCATCATTGGTCAGGAATTAAATGGCCGACTCGGCTGGGGCTGTAGAATACACCGACTACATCTCATCAAAGGGTTAATACTTCCGCAATAAGTGTTCTGGATATGACACTAAATAATCTGATTGTGAGGCTTCAGTAATGCCGGAGCTTTGGGGAATGTGGAGTACCAATTCATTGCCATCTCTCCCAGGTCCACTGAGACCCGGAGTGGTAGCACCAAATAGAGTCCTATCTATGGGTAAAATATAACTGTTTGACATTTAAATTATGTACTTATGTTAAACTTAATTTCTTATAATAGAACTGTTTTTACATTATCTGTGTGTAATCAAAAAGTAGTATGCGTATGCTTAACTGAATTGTTTGAAATAGAACTGTTTGATTATCAATTCTGTGTGTAAGAAATGAATGATGTTTAATTGAATTGTTAGTGATACATAGCAATACTTGAAAACATTAAACGTGTGCAAATAAATGAATAATAGTTAATAGAATTATTCATATTAGATAGAAATAACTGAAACCATTTAACTTTGTGAAAAAAAATGAGCTCTGCCTTGTTTAAAAATGTTATCAACAAAATGTGTTTAGAAATCATATTTGATACATACGTATAAAAAAGATTTGGCATTAAATAACCCACAACGGTTGATATGCCATAAAACCAAACAAAAGCAAATCAAAACCAGGAATTGAAAATAAATCTTCTGTCTGTCAAACATTTCGATTATCAAAGACTTGGTTATGTGAAAAACTCTGCAAAATTAGCTGAAAGAATCGTACTCCGGAGACGAGATTTTATCTAAAAAGAATATTCCTGCGATCTTAAAGCCTTAATACTCTACAGACGCTATTTTGGAAGAGTCAAAACCACGCAACCAATATGACAAACAAACTGAAGGTAGTTTCCGTTAGATCTTTCCAACGCTGTTTTTATTGCGAGCTTACAACGTCTTCATTGGTGTGCGGCAAAAGAAACTACATTCACGAAAGTAATTCTTATTTGATTCTATTTTCCTTTAACAATAACAGTCTCATTACTCAATGCACTTCTTATGAATTGATCTTAATGACTAAATACTTTCTCCGTTTTATTAGAATTATTAATGTTTGTTTGATTGGTTGATTGGTTTTACATTACGTCAATCTTTCATGGGTCATTTAATATTGAATAGAGTCTTTGTGAAATCAATTATATTATTTCATGTAATTAAAATTCAAGTATTCTGATTACAAATAATCTGCACACTCATAGGATGTCAAGTTTTCTTATTAAACATTGATACTCTTCAAACAGATTTATTTGACGGATAGATGGGACCGTAACACTTTCTATTACGTCCTCACACACACACACACACACACACACACACACACACACACACACACACACACACACA
Source organism: Sepioteuthis lessoniana (assembly GCA_963585895.1). Lineage (NCBI taxonomy): Eukaryota > Metazoa > Mollusca > Cephalopoda > Myopsida > Loliginidae > Sepioteuthis > Sepioteuthis lessoniana. The sequence continues at coordinate 86,478,349 of OY757912.1, read as the reverse complement.
AACACCCAGCACACAAACACACATATATACACGTATATATATATATATATATATCATATTTACCCAAATCTCCGCTTGGGCAGGATATGACACAAGGTCAATTTTTAAGCGAAGTTTAACAGGTTTGAATTCAGAGTTTTCCTTCTACTAGACTAGTTGCCTTACAAAGGCTGAAGAACCTAGTCTGCCCTACTATTTACCCATAGCTGGAGGGAGAATAATTGGATTCATACCTTTCCCAAGGGTATATATATATATATATATATATATATATATATATATATATATATATATACGTATTTCCTCCCTTAACATATATCAGAATTCGTATAAGTGATTTGGGTGATTGCATTCTTTTTTTCTTTTCAATAATATTATATATATATATATATATATATATATATATATATATGAAAACGTTGACACTTTCCTGGAAGTGAATTCAGCATATATTATCACAAAGAGTTTCCACCTGTTCATCATCTTTTTTAACACATTCTTGGAATCATCTACAGCTGATTTCGTTCACAAAACTTCCGCTTTCTAATAAAAGTAATCCCATAGAAATGCTGGCATCACCTGTGGAAGATTACAAAAATTTGTTAACAGGGATAATGAATACGAGTAGACTGTTGTCAATTATATATATATATATATATATATATAACATTTGTTCTTTCTTGAGATATTGAGTATTCTTACCAGGTGAAGTGTGTATATGGGGGGGACGGTATTCACCCAATGGGGGTTAGGCTGGCTATCCATGTATATTTTTACCCATAGTTTTTCGGGAACTGGTGTCCGAAAGTGGTCCCCAACCACAGTTGCAACGTAAGAAGTACTAGGAATTATATATATACACTCATATATATAAATATATATATATATAATGTGAATTATAGCAATTCAAATATATAACACGCAAACATACAGATAGATAGATAGATAGATATGTTGCGTCAGTTAAAGCAGAACAAATCATAGTATGAAGAAAAACCATGATCTAAAGAAAGAATCAATAAGCAACCCTGGCAAAACCTATGGATTTTGTCCCTTAAAAGATGTTGTTCTTGGTTTTATTCAGCAGTAAATAAACTAATAATAGATAAGACGCATTTTTATTTCATAGCTAAAGTTTCAGGCTCCATAAAGCATACCCCAAGCAAACTAGATTAAATTATTCGCATCTATGGTATAATTTTTCCATACCGTGCAGAGGAAAATATAGCTTAACCTATTATTGAGGGTAAAAAAGTAAGGAATTCATTGATAAAAAATTAGAATTCATTTCTCTTTAACCCGCTTTTCTTCTGTGTGCGTCTCGTTTGGCTTTTCTCCATTTAAATCCCATTTCGTTTATCCAATTTCTGATAATCCTGTCACAATCACTGATTCCTCTTTTGACCCATGTGTTTTATTGTACTTTTTCTATTCACAAGGCAAATTATTTTGAGCTTTCTTGCCTGACACTTTGATGTCTTTCGTGATCTATCAAAATGTTTTCCTTTTTTTAACTACCACATTTCTATTTGCGCAAAATTATAGATTCGACTGACTTGTAACAATTATTGTCTTTTACCAGACATCACACCGGATTGTGTTCTTCAATGAATTTTACCGTTCTTTCTGTCATTTCAATTGACAGTTCTTTTGTTGGAATCATGTATCCTTTCAATTAGACATGCAAAACCACTTTTTTGAGATCTGAAACGACTCTCTGCTGACTGTAGAACAATTTGAATTTGTAGTCTTTTGCTGAAAATTTTTAGGAATTCAAATTACAAGATCATTCCATAATTTTTCCCTAAACATTCAGCTATTCCGTTATTGCTTCTTGTGCATATTTTTTGAATCATTATACTTTTAATTCATATACTCTAATCTTATTTGTTTAACATGTATTTTATAAGGCTAGAATATCTTTTTTTTTGTTGGTTTATTTGCTGCAAAATAAATTAAAAAAAATTCACTGATATGAACTTCTAATTGTGTAAATTTCACAATTTTTACCAGGAATAGTATTTCACTAAATTCTGTACAAGCGTTGAACTTAACAAAGAAGAAAAAAGTTTTTAATATAACAGTCTTCGACCTTGATGATGACCTGGATGCTGCTTTGGGACTAAGTATCTATCCCTGTTTTCTTATTCATGTTGAATATCATTTGCAAGATAACTTTCATCGGGTTCTTCACAATTTATGTAATCCAGAATTCATTCAAATGGACACAGAATAGATTCGTAAGATTTATTAATGACATGCGTAGCATTCAAATTAAGTCCTGAACGGTTGAACGTGTGCAAAAACACAGCTCTATGATTGACAGCAGTTGAATTTGATGTCAATCAGAGACCACGGCTCTCATTTTATGTTTTAAATCAGGTGACCAAAACGACCCTAGAGTTAAAAATTAGTACGTGAGAAACACTCAACGCGAACGGTTGAATGTTCCTTTTTGCTCCCAGAATCCTTGCAGGCAACAGCGGATAATGAAAGGAAAAGTCGTAAAGTAATAAAAGTTTTATGTGCACATGAAATCGTAGTCGTATTGTAATTCGTTATCTCAACCCTGAAGAATTTTGACCAAAAGGGAAATGAGGACAGAAGACATCGAACTCAAACTAAGATGGAGACACGAAATAGACGCCTAAGCTACACGAGGCAATTGACAGGAGGACTGAAGAACGAGAAGGGAAATGAGGATTTGGACGTTGATTGATCGTTAAGCAAGGACCATATAAGTGAGACTGTCTAAGAATAAGAGATATGTAGTATCAACGAATAAATCCTGGAAGCCACACCCCACAAAACAATAGATGTATAGCCATTTACTTCCCATCTAAAAAAACTATCCAAGCAAAAGGAACAAGAAATGCGAGACGAATTCATTAATGCCGTGCTTCTTTGAACCCCTACACATGGACGTTCCAGTGTTGGCCGACAAACAAGTACTAATTTACATCAGCTTTGTGCAGACATAGGATGTAGTTGTAAGACCTGCCGGGAGCGATGAATGATAGGGACGGATGGAGTGAGAGATCTGGGAAATCTGTACTATCAGTGTAATATGATGACGATGGTGGTATATACCCTGAAGGTTATACAAAAACGTCGAATTGAGAGTAATGGCAATAAAGAGATGGGTCTACTCTTCTCCGAATTTTTGTCTACTCACTAAAAACAGTTTAGTTTTGAGCCCAAGATGTAACTATTAATGGATCAATGGAAAGCAAGACAAATTTACGGTAATTTTCAAAAGGCTACGCCCTCGACTAATATTGAAAAAATTAATCTTGTCGCAGATCCTCACAGAGCACTCAAATATCGTCTCCTCGAACCAGAAAGAATCTTATATTCATGATTGATTGATTTAAGGGCATTTCAAACGGTCTAGAATCATCTTATTCTGTTTATATTCACATTTTTATTTAGTTGTCTACAAGAACATTTTTGCACATGGTCCTATCGAATACGAATAATTTTAAACAGATCTATTTGACCCATAAATGGGACCCTAACAGCAACTACCCTCTAGATCAGAGTGAACGTAGGAGTAATGGCAATGAATGAGTACTCCGAGACACCTTTTTTGATGGGGGTGCTTACTTCACTGCTGAGAATAAGGTCAGCGTATTGAAGAAAGCTGAAAAACAGAATAATTTAAACAGGTGAATCTATTGTGATATAAAACATTTCGGTTTTAATAACCATCACCAGGACTTTGATATCAGGAAAATTGTTACCTCGAGATACCTCTACTGAACGGACACGTCTTTTTCTCTCTCGGCTGCCAGTGGGAACGCACGTGCTCACCAAGCCCAGCAGTTTTTGCAGTGCATTGTCTCCTGTTAATAGCAGCCTCTGCTGAAATTTCCCACTGAATAGAGACACGTGGTGGACCCTCAAACTTCCAATTTACCAAAGATGATTCCATGATATTTTTAAACGCTTTAACTAGGGGGCGCAGTAGATTCCGCTGGTTCAGGAAAACATTTCTTACCACGAAATAGTTGTAAACTCTTTACTGCTTCGACAAATAAAAAGAAGATTACAATTGAATGGGGTTAGAAGAAAAAGTAGTCAGTTGCAAATCTCAGAATATCCTAACAATATACACATACCCGAAAAACTTCGTGTTCCCCATATATCTCAAAGTGTCTGAGCGAGCGAGCGAGCGAGCGAGAAAGAGATAATTTGGTGCAAACAAAAGCAATATAATGCGCCTAGGTATACTTATATTTTATTCTAAAAGATGAGCCGTGATGGGGAGAATAAGTCATATGTTCAAAAGGAAAATTAATACAACTGTCACGTAAACAAGTCACAGAAGATAAAGAGGCTGATGTAAGAGGCAGTCTGTGTCCTATTTTTTTTTTTTTTCCTGTTATTAAAACCATTTACATGTTGGTGCCAATTTAAACACGGCAGGCGGCAATGAAGAGATATGGAGTTGAGTGAAAGCTGTTTACGGTTTTCTTTCTCTTGGGGTCTGGATTCTATTATCTGGTTCATCGCTAGGTACTTACCCACATGTTTATTTACTGTAAGTCTCGCCCACATATGCACCTTGGGTACCGAGATCCACAAACAGGACCGTATTTGGAATAATTACAATATCTGACTTATGATTGCCGTACTGACTACGTTGACAAGAGAGCAACACATTTAAACTAAGAGATTTTTTGTTTTGTTTTTTTTTGCTTCTGCAAGCGTCATCATTCATGAAATCTGGTAGGTCAGAGAGGCATTTGAAATGAAAAAAACGAATTAAAGTAAACGCCTCGTGATTTTTTCAGCTAATTACTTTAAAGAGTTGTTGGGCGGGGTGGGGTAAATTTCATCATCTCAATGGAACAAGTTAAAACATATTTTCCTAACTAATAGCAAAAAATGTATCCTGTTCAAGTTTCTATAGTAGATATTGTAAATAATTATACTTATAGAATAAACTTATTATCCTTTAGCATAGAGATAAGAGTCATATACCAACAGTACCAAGGCGCCTCTGGTGGTGTAATGGTTAGCAAGCTCGGCTAGCAAACCTACACGAGTGAGTTCGAGTCTCATGGGTGCCCCTTTCATATGGCCTTGTGTCACATCTGAGCAAAAAGCTTAGTAAATTTCCATATACCAACAGTACCATAGGCTTTTCTGCTCCTGGGTGCACATATATGCAGTTATGCATATTCGTGTAGATGTGGTAATGTCCATGTGAGTAGGTGTACCTGTAGGTGTTGTATATAGTTATGTATGTGTATGTGGGGGTGATCATATCTATATGAATATATGTGAGTACATACAGAGTGTCTCAAAATAGATGCAACCCATTTATATGATAAATGATTTATAACCGAGACAGCACAATAGCGTTTATTTGGAACACGTTCTGTAAAAAGTACATCCTTTGAGGTACAGACATAAAATTAAAGTGTTTTTTAACTGTTATACAAACTTCCAGGATATTCAATCGTTTTTGTGTTTCTTGTCTCAGTAATAAATCATTATCCTATTAATAGGTTGCGTCTATTTTGAAATAGTTTTGAATGATTTTGTCTCCAAATGAATAGTGACACAAAAATATTTTCCCTCTCTTGCGCAAAACATTGCGATTGCTGATTAATAATTGTTATAACATACTATATTCAAATCTGATACCAAAAAGAACACAACATAATTAGTAGTAGAGTTATTAGCAGTCACAAGGGTACCATAAGATTCCCTGTATATAGGCTTTGTTTGTTTTGGTTTCTTTGTTTAGTTGCATATCAACCTTTGTGGCTTATTTAATGCTAAAGCAATCCTTATAGAATATTAGGGGTGCTATTTAAACCATATCTGGAGGAATGAAGTGTTAATACCTTTACCAAGTGTATTAGTCTGAAAGTGAATGTAATAGTGTGACTGGAGTTCGAATTTCTTTACAACAATATCACAGTCCAGCTCGTTTGTCACAACGCTAAGACGACTCCCTTTGTACATAGAGGTGAAACATATATATATATATATATATATATATATATATATATATATATATAAAGTTATATCTTAATAGTAGTATGTATGAGCATAAGGAGTGGATGTATGTATGTATGTAGTCTTATGTGGATGTATGTAGATAGCAAGATAGCAAAGCCAGTTTGAATGTTTCGGTAGATTTTGTTCAGTGATAAAATAGAAAAAGGAAGAAGTTTACGAATGAAAATAATTTATTGAGATAAAAGAAAGTTAGTTTTAATGTCCGTCATAGACAGGGAACTATATACCCCATACAAAATTTAACCATAAGGGTCATCTCTTTTCTCTTCTCCTAGCAATGGATAAAGAGTTACTTGCAGTATATTCAATATCTCCCTTCGAAATGTTTAACTAAAAAGTTAATTTGTTTCAATACCAAAGATACTAGGATATCATCATTCCTTGGAAAAAAAATTACAACTATTGCGAATATCGTTTAGTATGATTTATCACGGAACTTAGTAAACGAAATCCTGAATATGTATTTACCAAGCATTCGTACGAGCAGGATGTGACACAAGGTCAATTTTAAGTAGAGTTTAAAAGCTTTGAATTCAGTGCTTTCCATATCCTAGATTGATTGCCTAACCAAGGTTAAAGAACTTAGTCTATCCTACTATTTAACCGCAGTGAGAGGGAGAATAATTAGATTCAGACCTGTCGCATGGATATTAGTGCTATGTGAAATGCAATCAGCTCCGTCAAGGATTTGAACTCCGTTCTCCCTCTTCATTTTCTTTGACGATAACAATAAAACTATGCAGTCCAAAAAAAAAAAAGATACCCCTTATATAAATGTATGCGATTTTATTTTAGTTGTTCAGTTTCAATGTTGTAGAGTTTGTTAATTATTAATCTTTCCTTTGTATAATAAAATTCCTTATAAAATAAAAAGATCTTGATTACGGTTAATGGTGTAGGAAATGCAAACGTTGAACAAGTTCAAATCCTGGATGAGGAAATGGAAACGTTGAAAGAATTCCAATCCTTTACGAGGCTGTCTTCACTTTGGGAAAAATATGAATTTTCCAAGTCTTTCCACTGGCTATTGAAAAACAGGACAGACTGAGTTCTTTAGTCTTGGTCAAAGGAAACTCTAAGTTCAAACAATCTGTACTCTGCTTAAAATCGATTTTATACTACTGGGTGGAACGATAAAATTGTCGCCCTAGAAAAGACGACATGATTCCATTTTCCTTTAATGAAATCCGGTTTTCTTTTTTTTTTTTTTTTTTTTGTTGCAGACCATCTACTAGGTGGCTAGTTGTGTACAAATCCCAAGGGCGATAGGAGCTTTCTATCATGTGTGAAAGTGACACAATGTTCAACGAGCGAGAAAAGAGATGCACCGCTATACAACTTATACGCTCTACCGATCCATGTTATGACAACAGGACCATTGCCAGCACCCTCAAAATGCAAATCCGGACGGTTCAACGCTTGAGGGCACAGCTCAACGCATCGGACGACGCTTTGGAGGTGGTGGAGCGGAAGCCCAATGCTGAGGACACCGCCAGGAATACCCGGACCAAGGAGTTCATCGAAAAGGTCCAGTCCAATCATTGATGAAACTCCCCAGCGGCCTATTCGGCAAATTGCCAGAGATTTAGGCGTCTCACACACAACTGCGAATGCATGTGGGAAGGAGGACTTGAAGAGTAGGCCCTAAAGGCGCCAGACAAGCCAGATCTTGACTGAGAAGACTAAGAACCTCAGGCTAATCATGTCAATCGGGCCCTTCTCCTCCCTCCGACCTGAACGCGCTGAACTACTTCGTTTGGTCATACGACGAGAACATCACCAACACGACCTCCCACAACACCAAAGCCAGCCTAATCGCCGCCATCCGCCGAGGATTCGCCGAGCTCCCGCCGGCGCTTGTAGAAAAGGCATGTTCCCAGTTCCGGATCCGTATCCAGGCGATGATTGAAGCTGAAGGTGGCTACTTTGAATAGATGTCAGCTCTACTACATAATCAAGTTACCTGAATTGATTTTTTCAATAAAAGTTTTAAAATAAAGCTGTTGCGTTGTTTTCTTTAGGACGACAATTTTATCGTTCCACCCTGTATATTTTGCCCGTGGCCAAGGGTTAGGTCAGAACACATCCACACACACATCCACACAAATACACACACGCACACACATCTATATATATATATATATATGTATATGTATGTATACCCCTCCGCACGAGCTCAAGTTTAAGTTTTAAGCGGAGTTTAACATTTGAATTCAGAGTTTTCTTTCTCCTCGATCAATGGGCTCCGTCGGCTGGGGCTGTAGAATACACCGATAGCATCTCCGCAGAGGGGTACGACTCCCCCAACGAGTGTTCTAGATATGACACTAAATAATCTGATGGTGAGGTTTCAGGAATGTTTGAGTTTTGTCAAGTGAAGAATACACCTTTACTGCCAAATTTCCCAGGTCCACTCTGGCTTGGAGAGGTAGCATCTGATAGGGTCCTGTCTATGGGTCAAATAGAACTAAACTGTGTATTTATGCTAAAATAAATTGTTTGAAATGAACAGCTTTTTAATTTAACTGCCTGTAAATAAAAAAAAAACCTGTGAACTTATGCTAAACTGAATTGTTTGAAATAGAAAAGTTTTGACATCTAACTCTGTGTAAACAAAAAACTGTACTTGTGCTAAACTGAATTGTTTGAATTTTTTTCAAAATGACTTAATTCTGTGACAAATGACCTGAAAAGGATTAATATACCGTGAAACAAAACAACCAACCAACGACCCAACCAATCCTTTATCGGTTGCCATGAGAAGATTAAAAAGTCCAGATGATATAGCTGGAAGTAGAATTGTTGGATTCCTGACTTCCCATGACTATTAATACTATGTAAAATTAAAATATTCTCATCCACGATATACGCTCTGGTCACTGTATACATTTTCTATGACGATAACCATCAGACCACGAGCGCTTCCTTTATGCTTAAATATTTTACCTACGTAGTTCCATTTTTGTAGGGTTTTGTAATAAATACCATCTAATAATAGCCGTTTTTATTGTATTATATTGCACGAGAAATAATAAAGTCCGAATATCTTATGTTTGTTGCTCTATTTCCAGAGTCCGATGGTGGCGTTTGACTGTACGCGAAATATCTGGAACTGCTACTCCATAGATAAGAGTTGGAATAAAAATACCAGTTCATTGGCATAATGGTTAATGTGTTCGCCGAAGGCTCCGGGAATCCGAGGCTCAATCACAGGAAAAGTCATACCAAAGACTCAAAAAATAGTACTTGATGCCTCCTTGCTAAACACTCAGCATTATCATATTTACCAACCCCTCCTCTCGGGCAGGATATGACACAAGGTCAATTTTTAAGCGAAGTTTAACAGGTTTCAATTCAGAGTTTTCCTTCTCCTAGACTAGTTGCCTAACCAAGGCTGAAGAACACACTCAGGCCTACTATTTATCCATAGCTGGAGGGAGAATAATTGGATTCATACCTTTCCAAAGGGTATTAGTACTTTGTGAAATGCAATCAATCTCGTCCAGGATTTGAACTCGTGTCGCCGTGTCCATTTCCTACGACGATAACCATTACACCACTCAGCATTATAAGGTTGAGTTCAAGGGTAAATGAAGCAATCAAGGGAAAAGAGTAGCACCCTCCTCTACACTTCTGGTTAGTAGATATTCACAAGGGAGCCTTTAGGTCATCTTCGATTGCGGTCGGCCTACTTAACTTACTTATCTTATATTTATAAGAAAATTAGCTTTTTATAAAACTTTCGAGTTTTACTTATTCATATGCAATTGTACAAATAATACACACTCACACATGCATATATAATCTAGAAAATATATGCTATAGAAAATGTATTCCTTTTTTATACATTTTGCACACAGCTGTACTGTTTCAAATAACCTATAAGAATAATTCTTTGTAAATGATTGAACAGTTTGATTAGACTCAGAAATTAAACCAGTAACAGGTGTTACCAATACGGGTCAGAGAGGACCTTGTAGAAATGACAATGAAGGGGTACTCCCCACTTTTCACAGCTCCGGCTGGTGCCCCACAATCAGAAGCAATTTAGTGTCATAAACAGGACACTCGTTTAGGGGAGGGGTTCTTATCTCTCTTCAGATTTGCAGTCAGCGTATTCAACATCACATGCTGACAAGCTCTGTAACAAAATTGCTTAAAACCTTTTTTTAACCTATCTTTTTATTAATCGTATTGCCTTATGTATCGGCATTCCACTTTGAATGATGATAGAATGTTGTCTCTTATCGTCATCATTCTGCAAACGTTTTTTCTCAAATAAACAACATGTAATAAGAGAAGTCTATCACGTGGAATGGATTTGAAGGTTTCCCAACAGATATTGCCTCACACTCTATGAGAAGCTTTGAACTGGAATTTCATTGCTGCTTCATCACATCCTCCGATTAACAGACACACATTTCCTTCTAAAATCCGACATTCCTGGACATAATAGCTACTGAAAGATTCGGGTGAGGATATTGTTTTCGATTTTTACTATAAATTGAAGTAATTGCCACTGTAAATATCATTACAAAATACCACACCTTTTATGCCAATAAAAGTGTAAAAACATCAGATTCGAAATGGTTTCTTGAAAAGAAAAAGGAAGAAATTATGAAAAATAATTTTCTTTAATTTATTGTGAATGGATACTGAGGAAAAGCCGGAAATATCTGACATAATAATACTATACAGTGTAACGTGGTGATAAATGTAAGGATTATATATATCTTGAACAAGTCCTGGCGGCAATACCCCACAAGACCCCAACTGTACGGCCATCTGCCTCCTATCACGAAAACTATTCAAGTTAGACGAACCAGACATGCAGGACACTACTGGAGAAGCAGGGACGAACTCATAAGAGATGTATTCTTATGGACCCCCACACATGGCCGTGCAAAAGCAGGACGACCAGCACGGACATACATTCAGCAGCTATGTGAGGATACGGGATATTGTCCTGAAGACCTACCTAGGGCGATGAACGATAGGGAGGAGTGGCGAGAGAGGGTCAGGGATATCTGTGCTACCAGCGCGAGATGATGATATATATATATATATATATATATATATATATATATATATATATATATATATGCCAATTATAGATGAGTATATATATCGTGCTATCAGCACGGATATCCCTGACCCTTTCTCGTCACTTTTCTCTATTATCCATTTCTTCCGGCAGGTCTTCAGGGCTTCATCCCGTATCAGCATAGAGCTGCTGTATGTAGGTTCTAGCTGGTCATTCTGCCTTTGCTCGGCCATTACTATATATATATATATATATATGTGTGTGTGTATGTGTGTGAGAGAGAGAGACAGACAGACAGACAGAGACAGAGAGAGAGTGTGTGTTTGTGTGTGTATTTTATGCATCAGTGTGTTCATAGTTATTTACCAACCACTCCGTACGAGCAGGATTTGACATAAGGTCAATTTTTTGTACTTATACCATTTGTAAGCAGGGTTGAATTTTAATCCCTCAAACAATTTCCAATAGATCTTTTCTCCTTCAATTTTTTTTTTTACACCAGTGTTATCTGATCGTCTTTCCCTGGAGTCTGATTGACAGCATGTCTCTTCATGTCTTCAGGACTGTTCTCCGTATTCTGGCTGATCTTAACACTGCTGCAGTTTGGATGGTCTCTCCTCATCCTCCGATTTCCCTCACTTCCAGTCCCTTTTACAAGCCTTTGTGCATCGTTCTAAACGCACCTGTTATAATTGGTATCACCGTCACCGTCATGTTCCATAACTTCTTCAGTTCTCTAGCCAGGTCTAAGTACTTGTCTCTCTTTTAATTTTACTTGGTTATTATTATTATTATTATTATTATTATTATTATTATTATTATTTTACCCATTAGAGTGTTTCACATCAGCGTTAGCTGATGGTCTTTTACTGGAATTTGTGTGACAGTAAATCTCCTCAAGACTCCAGGACTCTTCTCAGTATTCTGGCCGTTCTCAATAATGCTTGAGTTTGGGGGGTCTTCACTCGTCCGCCAACTTCCAAGTCCTCGAGTCCCTTTAATAATCCTTTAGTTACTGTACCAAAAGCAACTATCACAATTGGTATAATTGTCACCTTCATGTTCCATAGTTTGTTCAATTCCCTAGCAAGGTCAAGGTAACTATCCTTCTTTTCTCATTCTTTCTATTTTATTCTGTGGTCAGCCGGGACAGCAAAGTTGACAATTTTGTAAATTTTCCTTTTCTTTTTTCCTTTTTTTTTTATTTTGATTATTATTCGGTCTGGTCTTCTGGCCGAGATTAGGTGATACGTGTGTATGTCAAAGTCCCATAGGAGTTAATGTGTGTCATTTTCTTGGATAGATGCTGGGTTGAGCAGATACCATTTGTTCGTATGGTCAAATTTCTTGCACATCTCCCAGTGTATCACCTTGCTGACGCAATCGTGTCTAATCTTATACTCCTTCTGTGCTAATTTGCTGCATTCGCTTATTATGTGATTGATGGTTTCATCTCTGTCACTGCATAGCCTACATTAGCTATTTTCCTACGTCTTATCTATTCTCGCTTTGATATGATTCGTTCTTATAGCGTTGTTTTGTGCTGCTTTTAGCGGAGACTCTCTTTCTCTCTCAAAGTTTCCTTTTCTTTGTCAAGTCCAGGTTTTCTTGTATGAGATGTTGTTTATTGGTTGTATTATTATTATTATTATAAGTTGTAATAATAATAATAATTTTGACACTTTTCTCTTCATCTGTTTTACTTCTATTTTCCTTGTATCGCATTCTACTCTGGTTGTTACTTCTGTAACTGCGAGGAATAGCGCGTCGTCAAAAATAAATAGAATCATGCTATTATAATTTGTGTCTGAAAATGATATTCACAAATGTAGCACTGACAGATCATAGAGAAGAGCATTTATTTAAAGGTCTGATTAAGACTACTGTGAGACCAATTGCTACTCTTGCTCAGTTAGTCAAGTACCTGGTACAGATAATCAAGCTTACTCGAAGCTAAATGGGCTATAAGTGTTATCAAGAACTTAACCTTTATTTTCAGGCACTTAATGAGGATCAACATTATTTCACAAAAATGACCTTCCTATCACTGAACAGAAAAATATTTATATGGGAATGGTATTTAAAAATCATCAACATTTACGCTGAATTTACCGAAACCGAAATGGAGATTTTCTTTAAAATAACCACTTGGTATGCAACTTACTTCTTTCAGCTAAATTTTCAGGGGTCGTAGCACTTCTGAAACTTTTTCGAAATTGTCTCTAAGTTGTATAGTCGTATTTCTTTCAATGTTCCACTCATTTTCAAATCTTAATCATGATGTTAATTTTTAGTTTAAGAAACAAGAAAAAGTTAGACGTTGAAAAATCAGAGGTTTTATCCCAAAATTATCATAAAAAGCTTCGAGACTAAAAAGAATTGATTCGTCTGGACATCTTCTCGACGGTCGTACATCATCACTTTCTTATGGAAATTGCTTAGCTAGTCACTCATCTTCATTTAAGCCTTAAAATTTTAAAAAATCAAGATTCGGTCTCGATACTGTTTTATCACATCTCATATATATATATATATATATATATATAATTAAAATTAGCATAGACACAGAGTCATTGGCTAGGTAACAGTCTGTTTATTACTCATCCGATCAACAGACCAAATGTTCTTGATCTGATGATCGCACAGACCAGAAACTAACCGTCACCAAGTGCCTTTGAGCCTATGTTTATGCTTCTCAAACTTATATCTCCATATGCTCAATCATCGTTATTGAGCACTCTTCATAAATAGATATATAAAAATAACCAAACAGCGACCAAAATCAGTTGCAATTAATAAATTTTATTCAATTTGGATTATTGCTATTAAGGATGTAATTGAACAAGTCAGTTCGTACTACTCGAATAATGTATAGATTATACCTTATGACTGAAGGTAAAATGAACTGCTATTTATATACTCCTCATAACATCTGGCAGATAGGTCACTTGCACCTTGAATTTTCAATGTTATTATCATCACTATATATATATATATATATATGATTTTGGCAGCGTATTAAGCCCATTATCAAATATGGCTTATATATGGTGATGGTGAAAGCGAGAGATAACCGTGTGTCAAAGATGAAAATGATAACCATTTACTGAATCATACTTCAAATATAGAAAATTCTGTTGCTAGGCAACCCTGTCAGATGGAGCAATAGAATACATCGACTGCCCCTCTACAGACAAGTAAGACCCTCCGCCCACTAACGAGTGTCCTGGGTATGACATTAACTGCATTTGATGTTAAGGCTCCAAGCCTTGTGAGTTGGGAAATGTGAAGTATCTCTTCGTTGCCATTGCAATTAAATCCACTCTGACTCGGATTGGTAGTACATGTTGGGGTTTTATTATTCCTATTTACCCAACCCCTCCGCTCGGGCAGGATATGACACAAGGTCAATTTTTTAAGCGAAGTTTAACAGGTTTGAATTCAGAGTTTTCCTTCTCCTAGACTATTTGCCTCACCAAGGCTAAAGAACCCAGTCTGTCCTACTAGCTGGAGGGAGAATAATTAGATTCATACCTTTCCCAAGGGTATTAGTGCTATGTGAAATGCAATCAGTCTCGTCCAGGATTTGAACTCGTGTCGCCGTGTCCATTTCCTACGACGATAACCATTACACCACGGGGTTTTATTCATGGGTCAAATAGAACTGTTCAGTCATTTACTAAGGATTATTATTATTATTATTATTGGCTAATTGAAATCAAACAGCTGAGCGCAAAATATATGTATTTCGTAGGAATAAATAAGTAAGTAAAGTTGGCTCCTTTTTCAATAGCTACCTCACCGTGTTGTAGGAGAGGGCGCTACTCGATTCCCGGGAATGCTCCACTTTACCCTTGATCCTTACGGTACAGTGCTGAGTGCTTAGTGCTAAGCAAGATGGCATCAAGTAGCATTTTTTAGGAGGTGCCTGTGGTGTAATGGTTATCGTCACAGGATATGGACACGGCGATACGAGTTCAATTCCTGGACAAGACTGATTGCATTTCACATAGCACTAATACCCTTGGGAAAGGTATGAATCCAATTATTCTCTCTCCAGCTATGGGTAAATAGTAGGGCAGACTAGGTTCTTCAGCCCTGGTGAGGCAACTAGTCTAGGAGAAGGAAAACTCTGAATTCAAACCTGCTAAACTCCGCTTAAAAAAAAAATTGACCTTGTGTCATATCCTGCCCAAGCGGAGGGGTTGGGTAAATAGGATCAAGTAGCATTTTTTGAGTCTTTGGTATGACTTGACCTGGGATTGAACCCCGGTTTCATGAACCATTGGTAAACACTCTCCTCATTAAGCCAATGGCCTGTCACCAACTTTACTTGATTACTTTTTTACTTACTGTCTTCGTAGGAATACAGTGTAATGGTTATGTCGTAGAAAATGGAATACAGGAGGAATAGAATTATGATTATTAAATAGCAATACTATAAACTTTTTAACCACGTCCGAACAATATGAAATATTCTTATAAGTGTTAAATAGCAAGATTTGAAAACATTTGACAGTGGGCAAATAATGAATTGCAATACTTGAAACCATTTAAGTTAGTGCAAGCAAATGAGCTCAAACAACTCGTTTTAAAATGAAGTTAGTTACAAACTATTTGCTCGCAAATCATGTTTGTGGGGTGGTTACCAGGACTCATTTTGTATATATTTTTTTTATCGAGCCTCTTTGATTAATGTTTCTGAAAACGTAATCATCTCTAAACTTGATCTGAAAAAGATTAAACACAGAAAATTTGGATGCTGCACCACGATAGCACACGAGCACATTATGTTCCTCTTTATTCATGGATTTGGCATGAAGTAAGAGACAGCTCATGTCTTTCAACTGTCCTATTCTCTGGATTTGGCCCCTGACTGTTTTATAGATTTTTTTGTTCAAGTCCACGATCGTCGATATCAAACGAGAGAAAGGACTATAGAAAATGCACTTTATCTATCTATCTATCTATATATATATATAACAACGAATGAAAGACCGCAATCAAATCAAGACAAAACAAGACATTTTCGATCACTTTTATGTTTGACCAGAATTGTAAAGAGAAAAACAAATTTAGTTAGACTAAGCACTCTATTGGCGATAGAAATCGATCAGTCAATAAACACAACTACAGCAATATACAAATATACATACACCTACCAACCTACCGAACAACTAATATATACATATATATATATATATATATATATATATATATATATATATATATATATATGCAGCGGAAAAGTGTGCAAACTATTAGATAAATAAAGTTCTAAAAATTCAATAAATCTTACTTCTTTAATTTCGGTGAAGAGTTTGTTGATAAACAGCAAAAGCTACAATGTCTTTTCTTGTCAGTTATAATGGTTATAGCGTTAATAAACACCGATATAATATCAAGAAGGAGAAAATTAATTGCAGACTGATATTGTTTTAAATGGGAAAAGAGATCTTTACGTGAGTATGTCACTATGTAGAGGAGAAAGGATGTTTATATGTTTCTATTTAACAGTAATTGAACTGATCATCAACAGTAGGCAAAGAAACATTAGTAGTAGCGTAACTACAGGGTAAATAGGAAAGGTTTTTGGTCGGTAAAAATTAATTTAGTGATGTAGAAATTAAATACATCCTTGAAGGAACAGAATGTTGGGTTTTCACACGAAAGAAATTAGGAACAAAAGTTGATTAGAAATAGAAAGTAATCTCTATATACTGGAGGTTCTTCGATTTTATCACTTTCGTCATAAGATTAGGCTAGGCTCTAAATTAAAAAGAAATTGATGTTTATTTATTAATCTAATTGGATAAAAATATATTTTTGACAATTTAGAAGGGAAATGATTTTTTAAATTGTGTTGAGTTTTGGTTGGTTTGTTGTGTGAGTTTTACGGCATATCAACCTTTGTCGGTTATTTAATGCCAAATCCATTTTTATATAAATATTCAGTTCAAATAATTCAGTTTAGCATGAGTACGCAGTTTAATTGTCAAAAACATTTTTATTTCAACCTATTCGATTTATTCAAACAGTTCAAATTCAAACGACTCTGTTTAGTATAAGTAGAGATTTTGTTTACGCAGTTAAAATATCAAAACAGTTCTATTTTTAAAAATTCAGTTTCGCGTAAGTACAGTTTCAATGTAAAAAACATTTCCATTGCAAACATACAAAAACAGTTCCATTTTAAACAATTCAGTTTAGCATAAGTACGCAGTTTAGTTCTATTTTACCCACATATAGGACCCTATCTGGTGCTACCACTCCGAGCCAGAGCGATGGCAATGAAGGGGTGCTCCTTATTCCCCAAAGCTCTAGCATTACTGGAACCTCGCCATCCGTTTGTTTTGTGTCATATCCGGGACACTCATTGAAGGAGGGTCTTACCCATTTTGCAGAAGTGCAGTCGGTATATTCTACAGTCCTAGCCGACTGAGCAAGTTGACTTTTGATCCTTAAAACCTTGCGTGGCAATTCAAATACTATCGCTTACCATCTCTAAGAAACTTAAAAATGAAAACGGAAACGTACTAAAAGAAAGTACCGAATTAGTTAATAAATGTAAAAATACAGACCCTGAATCACAGCTTCTGTAGCCGATTCTTGTACAAAAATTAACTCTTTTTTCGATATGGTTTGGTTTATTGTTTTCCACGGCATATCAGCCATTAATGACAAATTCTGTTTATACCTAGCTATTAAATATATACGATTTATAAACATTTTGTTGCTAACATTTTTAAACGAGTCTAAGCTCATTCTTTTGCACACAGTTAAATGGTTTCAAGTATTTCAATCTAACACGAATAATGCAATTTACTGTTAATCATAAGACATTTGTTTGCACTCAGATCCATTGTTAGTTCTATTCGACACATAGATAGGACCCTGTCAGGTGCTACCACTCCGGACTAGAGTGGACCTGAAAGCGAAGTCGAAGTTGGGGTATTTCGCATTTCCCTAAGGCTCCTTCATTACTGGGGTCCCATCATCAGAATGACAGTCGTTGAGCTGGTTTATCTCTCTGCAGAGATGCAGTCGGTATATTCTACAGCCCTATCCAACATTATATATATATATATATATATATATCACAGCTGACTCAAGGTCATCAACGTTACGGGGGCTCATATTTTCATATAATTTACTATATGTATAATTTAGAATGAAAAGAATTTTAGCATCCAACTGCAGATTTCATTTGAAAACAATACGACAAATCTTTGTGTCTGTGCATATTTGCATAGCTAATACTCGACAACTCACCATTTTACAAAAATTAAAACGATATTTTGCCGTTTTCAGTAGTATTTTTGAAAACAAGTGTCTTTTACATAGTTAAAACGCCCGAGATGCCTTTAATATTTTGATGTAAACTCCTCAATTTCTAGTTCAACAGAAATAATGACACACACACAAACACACAGAGAAGCAAGCACGCGTAGAATTTAGAATGGACTCGAATCTTTATGAACCGGATGTCTTATAATTAGATTTTCTTCATTTGATTTTATAATCAACAAAATATCTGTTTTCAAAATATAGTTATGTTGAAACAAAAATATCCTCTTTGAAAAACGTAGAGTAAAACAGATTTGAGCTTTTTTTAAATGTTATTTCTATTCTTTCATTCCAAAATTTGTCTCAGAAATATTTCGGTTTATTTTGTTTGTTTTTTGGGGGTTTATTCTATTTATTTTATTTTTTTTTTTTTTTTGTGGTTGCTTTTGTTTTTTACGTTTTTTTTTTTTCTCGTACTGATTTCCATGGACCCAAAATAAATAGCCACATTATTTCATTTATTCGTGTAACATTATTAAAAATGTTTTCAGCAAACTGTAACTAAATCAACAAGTTAAAATATAAACAAAAGATCCGATAAAAATTAAAGAGATAAAAGGATCATCCATGAAGGTTCGAATCAGAACGTTGCGTCCAAGAAAATTTAAGAACAAATAACTTGCTTTAAGATATTTTCTTTTGTCTGAAATGGAACAGAACCCAGAAACCCCAACCCACGAACTCACCACTATATATATATATATATATATACACACCCACACACACACATATATATATAGAGAGAGAGAGAGAGTCATCCACAGACAGACTGTTTCGTTCTATCAGAACTCTTCAGTGTGGCTAGACACGTAGGACGCTCGAAGCCGGGATCGAAACCCGTCCAACTTTACTTTAGACTGTGTTTCAGACCACTCGTCCACCAAGCAGACCACGTTGGCTAAGGGAATTTTAAGGTATTTTTATTTTTAGAAACAGCAGCAGCAGCCTTTTTTTACATTTTTTTTATACCCTATCGGCTACCAGAGTGCTCAGTTCTTTCGAAGAGCTTTGCATTACGCTAGCGGCGGCCGGCAATTCCTTCGCCAGAGAGCTCAACCACCATGGGAGAGCATATATATATATATATATATATATATATATATATATACAGACACACACACACACACACACACACACGGAGACAGATAGAAAGATAAATACACACACACACACACACGCACATATATATACTCACACATACACACACAGAGACAGACAGATAGATAGATAGATAGATACACACACACACACACGTACAGATGCACGTGCACACATTCACGCGCACACACACACACATATACATATATATACACACACATACACACACAGAGATAGATAGATAGATACACACACACACACACACACATATATATACACACACACATACACACACAGAGACAGATAGATAGATAGATAGATACACACACACACAAATGCTCACACACACACACACACACACATATATATATATATATTACAGTTCTATACAAGAAAATTTTAACACTTCCTTGGCAGTATATTCATGATATAATGATTTCAAACAGTCTCTACCTATTCACCACCCTTTTTAACGCCCTATTGAAATCTTCCACAGGTGGCTTGCATAATATAAGTCCTGCTTTACTGATAAAATTAATACCAGAGAAGTGCTAACATCACCTGTGAAAGATTCCAAGAATTTGTTGACAGAGATGGTGATTAGGTGAAGACTGTTTGAAATCACAACAGAAAAGTACTCCTAAATAAGTGTTAACATTTGTTGAATCTCCACACACACACACACACACACACACACACATATATATATATATTGATAACAAGGTAATCCAAATAGAAGGAGAAATTTATTAAGAAACAAAGTCGACACTATAGCGTTTCGGTTCTGCTGAACTCTCATCAGGGCTATGAGGGGTTATATTAGTGATGTTAAGTTAACGATGGATCTGTAAAAAGTGTAAAAATATATAAAAACTTTTGAAAATTTGTATAACAAGAAAAATTGGCCGTTTGATCAATGAATCAGCGTTTGTTCCTTTAAACTACGTCACCTGGCCTATTCGAGACATTGTGCAGAATCCATGTTCCATCCGTTCATGGAGAGATTTCGAATCATTCCTTGTTTTCGGCAAAGTTTAAATCCTATAATTCTGTTTTTTCTTTTTTCCTGATGATGATTCATGAGAACCGAAACGCTATAGTGTCGACTTTGTTTCTCAATAAATCTCTCCTTTTTCTTGGATTACCTTGTTATAAATTTTTTCTTTACAAACTGTTGGATTACAATCCATCATTTTCTTCCATATATATATATATATACATATATTAATATCTATATTTTGAGAAATTGAGGATTTTTACCAATTAAACAATTGCAATTTAGATATGTAATAATAGCAAAAATATACTTATAGAGGTTGAACCAGCTCAGTAAATAGAATTTTAATATTATAATATTAAGAAAAACGAAGAAGCGGTCCTCGTGTAACATACCCATATATTAATACGTGAAATATACAGGTATGTAAAAACGTTCACAATGTTCATAGAATGTTCATACTGTTCATACGCATAGGAATCCGAAAAACACGAAACACTGACGACCCTCTAAGTTCAGGTTCGAAACTTTTATTACCTTCTTTAAGTTTAGGTTTTCGACGGGAGGAGAGAGAGACACAATTTTTCTTTGCTGACTGTTCGTCCATCGTCAGCTTTCAACTCACTAACTCAAACAACGCGCGTGCGCACCCCGCAGTCCACAAACTCACTCGCCCAGGTCCGAAAAATCAACTCGCTTCGTCTAAGTCCAAATGTCAACTCACTGCTTTTATTCAAAATCACTAAGAATCTCAGCCCATCTCTTCCGGGCATGACGTCATTCATATCTCCAGTACATTTCCTATATGGGGTTTTTATTGTAACATCTGTGATTGTCACCTGCACTCAATGTGTGCACCTAACTAACCCATGCACTAAGCCGAAAGGTTCTAAGCCTCACTAAACCGAAAGGTAAGATATATAAAACGAAAAATGATAATATAAAAAAAAATCCTTCCGCAATTATATAACACTCGTGACGTACTGTCTAGGTGGGTGTCCTCGTTGTGTAATGGTTAAAGCGATGGACTGCGGAATCGTAGTATGCGAGTTCGTACTCCAGTCGCGCTATTACGTTCACTTTCGGGCAAATACCCTTGGGAAAGGGTTGAAACCCCATATCCTCCAAGCTATGGGTTAAATAGTACCACTACTGTTCTTCTGGGACAATGGCTTTGGCATTAAATAACCTACAAATGTTGATATACCATTAAACAAAGAAACCGAACGGAACGTACTGTCTAACGTGCTGGACTGAGACATTTGCAGTAAGTGAGTTGGAACTCCACTCATGCAATTACATTCATTTCTGGACTAATACTCTCGGGAAAGGGTACTGACACCACTTATCTGACAAATTAAGTACTAATATGACTCTTCTACAAGTATAGCTTTTGCATTAAATAACCCCGAAGGTTGTTATGCCATTAAACAAAGAAACTAAACCAAAACAAAACCAAAATATTTAATAATACAAGGTGATTAAAAAAATCTCAACACCTATGAGGGTGGACCTTTGTTGGAGTAGCATTGACATGATGAGCTTGCTCGACTCCGGTTTTCCAGAGGAGGGATTCCTGGCGTTTGTATTGGATGGGTGGAATTAATGACTTGCATAGATTCCTATTGTTAATCTTTGACCAGCAAAGTCACCTGGCATACGTACCAGGAGACTTAGCAAAAAATTGCATAGTTCACATAAAACCTTTGACCAGCATTGATCAACTGGGTACGAGTCTCGATTCGTGTGGGACCAACCCTCCCTAAATCCCCACTATAAAAAAGACCTTGTGTGAAATCCTGCCATATGTAGCCCAGTCGGGGGGGGGTTACAGAATACACTGACTGCCTCTCTGCAGATGGTAAGACCCCCGCCAATGAGTTTCCTAGATATGACTCTTAACAATCTGATGGTGAGACCCTGGCAATGCTGGAGCTTTGCGGAATTCGGTCTACCCCTTTATTTTTATCGCATCCAGGTCCACTCAGCCCGGAGTGGTAGCACCTGATAGGATACTATCTATGGTCAAATAGAACTAAACTGAGTACTTATGCTGAACTGAATTGATTGAAATAGAACTGTTTATTTGTATAAAATAGATTTGACATGAATAACTTCCAATGGTTGTTGATATGACATAAAACGAAACAAAACCTTCCTGGTGGGAGGCACCAATAAAAAGCACCTATGTGGAAGTATTTTAATGTTATACTTCCAAAAGGTCTACACACGTTCACTATCTTGTCAACATATTCTCTGAATATCCCGTAGGTGATTATAATCATTTTAACATTTCTATGGTAGTGTCTTTATTAGAAAATAAGAACTGGTATCAGGAAGACCGCTTAAAGATTCTAGTAATGTGTTGAATGGGATAAAAGATCTTCCATTGAAATGCTAACATCTTAAAATATTTTGTATTCATCATTATATTTTTCTGAAAAAGGCGCTCGTTGTGTAATGGTTATCTGTGTAGGAAATGACCTCAGCGAACAGAGTTCAAATCCTGGAAGAAGCTTTCAGCCTTTCACATAGCGCTAATACTCATAGGAAATGATTCTCCCTTCAGCTAAGGGTAAATAGTAAGGTAGACTGAACTCTTTAACCTTAGTATGGCAACCGGTCTTAGAGAAGGAAAACTCTGAATTGAAACCTGTTAAACTCAGCTTTAAAAAATTGACCATGTGTCACGTCCTGCTCTTACGGAGGGGTTGGATAAATACACATATTTTCCTAAACACTGCACACGTGTTCATCAAAGAAAAGTAGAAAAAGTTAAAGAATAAAACGGCCTTCCACTTCGATAACAGTCCGAGTGCTGCCTTCGAAGAGACAACCTACCCATGTCAGGTGTTTTTTTCTTTCATGTCAGACATCATTTGTAAGGTAACTTTCATCTGGTTTGTGGCTATTTATTGAATACAGAATTCATTCAGGGTTTCTCTAACAAAGCTTTATCTCAAAAGCCGAACCTAAGTCGATTGATCGTGTCTGGATTTCGAATTTTACAAAACTATTTCAAGTTATTGATTGTTTAGAACTTGTAAGATCGCACAGCGCCGAGAATCCTTTGCGTAGAGTAGATTATGGATTAGCACTCTTCAAGAAAAGTTACCGAGATTTTACAAAGACAAGTAAATAGGGCTAAACAGATGGATAGATTGATGGATCGATAGAATAAAAGATAAACAGCGTGAAGAAAGGGAGAGAGAGAGAGAGAGAGAGTGTGTGTGTGTGTGTGTGTGTGTGTGTGTGTGTGTGTGTGTGTGTGTGTGTGTGTGTGTGTGTGTGACAGAGAGTGAGAAAAAGAGAAATTGATTACAATTGACGAAATTGAATATACAGATGGATGCAAACAGACTGTGATAGATAGATAGATAGATACTATGATGTCATAACATAATTTTCATCTAGAAGAAAGTATAAAATTTTATACGTTTATATGCCTTAATTTAATGTACATCTTACACATTATAACTATATATGTTAGATTCGTGCAAATATTCCCGGCGCTCTTTTCTTAAAAAATGTAGAGAAAGAAAGAGCAAAAGAGAGAGACAGAGAGACAGAGAAAAAAAGAGGTTACATAGATACATACATACATATATACAAAGACAGAAAGAACAAAGAAAAAATAGGAGGGCGGATGAATGTATAAATATCAATCCACAACAATTCAAATTTCGGTAACGTGTATATATATATATATATATATACACACACACACACACACACACACACACACACATATATATATATATATATATATATATATATATATATATATATATATATATATATATATATATATTAATCGTTTATTTTACTTTTATTTCTTTTTTGAAAATGTTCCAACGGTCTTTATTCAAGTCAAGAAGATTTTTTTCATTTTTTTTTGTTTTGTTTTTTTCTTTCAGTCTTTTTTTTTTTTCAAAATGGCCGGCCACGAATAGATATGTCTTAATGAGGTGTATTCATATTTTTAGGCTTCAAGTGCAGCTGTGTTCTGTTTGAAAACGAGCGACTGCGACACGAACTCTTTTTCTCTTTTTCTTTTCCTTTTTAGCATCCATTTTTTTTTTGTTTTTTTTTTAATTTCTTTTTTCTCTTGAGGTCGAGAAAAAGCGAGAGTAGACTTGAATCAAATATGGCAGCCAGATTAATGCATACTTTTAACTCTTGTCAATTTTCTTTTCTTTCTTTATCCGTCTTTGATCGAGACACATCAACAAACGGCTGAGTTTAATTATTTTTAAATCAACAAAATTTAAAAGACTCAAAAATACAGTTTACATACAATTTTCCCTTTTCGCGATCACTATCAATAGCCTTCAAAATAGTTCATATTGTGAAATTACACGAGTGACTTTGAATTTTTGCAATATTTTGATAACCTTCGACACAGTTCGACAGTTATGGTTGTTTTAGTCGAGGTCGAGAAAATGACGAACCTCTTAGGAAGATGAGATTCCGAACTCACCGGATTTGCCTCCGTAGCTTAGAGCACTGCTTTGGAATCCACAGCTTTAAGCCAACCTTACTTTGCCTGATCGTCGAGGTTTTTTCAACCCGAGAAAAAAATTTCTTGAACTATCTGGTTACCGAACAGTAATCATCTTCACCTTCATTTTTAGCATAAAAAATGGTTGGTTCTGCGGCACTATGGCCTAGTTCGAATTCCCAAATTAGAATACGTCCCACGTTCATCTGCGTGGATTTCAAACTTCATACATATAGTGAAAAAATACATACATACATACATACATACATACATACATAGAGTGAAGCAATACATACATACATAAATACATACATACATAGGGTGAAGCAATACATACATGTCAGCGCACCAACTGCCACGATACTACTAAATACAGCAAGTAACTACCTCAGCTTGAATTGCTTTGTTAACGTGATGTCTGCTCCGTAAACTATCATGGGCTACTAAAATATTGCAAAACGTTTGATTCACCCAAGTAATTCATATTTTGCAATTATAATTAATTTTATTACTGGTACCTGTTTTGTTTTGTTTTGGGGGGTGTTTTTATCTTTTTTTATTTACGCAGTATTACATTTTGTTTTTGATGCTTAAATCGTGTAGACATGAAAAAATGTAAATTGTTAAGATTATAAATGAATAAATCTTTGGAATTAGATAACCCGTAAAGGGTTGATAAACCAACAAACGAATAAACCAAACCAATTTACTGATATTACAATATTTCAACTAATCAGAATTTCCCATCTGAAATCATGAAGTTTCCATGACTTTAAAAAATAAAAGGATTTTTCTTCTTTTTATAAAAATGTACAACCTGACTGATAGCAAAATTAAATATCAAAGTCGTGATATATTTATATCAACGGAACTATATAGATATCAATCATACCAGGCTTGTACTAGTCCAAGCAATTAAAATACTATGTGTATGCAATACTACAAACCTTATACTAAAAGTAAAATAAAGTTCCTCAAAAAAATTACTGAAATAAAAATACATACACGCTTTAAATAAATTTGATTTTGTTTCTCTATTTAATAGCATTTCAGCCTTTGTGGGTTATTTAATGCCAAAATCCTAATTGTAAAAGGGCAGTAGTGGTACTATTTAAAACATAGCTAGTTTGGTTTGGTTTGGTTTGGTTTTATGTCATATCAACAATTGCAGGTAATTTAATGCCAAATGCATTTTTATACATATAAACTTCTATTTCAAACAATTCAG
>OY757912.1:86352098-86449598 GCA_963585895.1 Sepioteuthis lessoniana | reverse complement strand
ATGTGTCTACGTATATATATATATATATATATACACCCACATATATACGTGCACATGTATATATACGTACACACATATTCATATATACGTGCACATATATATATATATATATATATATATATATACGTAAAGACATACATTCAAATATTTTCGTCAAATCTAGCTGAGAGCGAGAATTCTCTTGCGTTTCTGGCCATCGCTTTTGGTGGCTCCTCTAGACAGCAGCCTGTTTCCACATAAAGCTAATGTATTCAAGTCCTCGCTGCCTGGGCAGTACTGGCACGTCCATGCGTAAGAGTCCATAAGAAAATGTCACTTATGAATGCGGCCTAAGTGGGATTCGAACTAGCTCACTCCGAAGTCACAGTCTTGCACGTTAGCCACTAAGCCATGGGTTTTACTGATTCCATTTATGCCAAAACGTCATTTTTCTTTTACACACACACACACACATACACACACACACACACACACACACACACACACATATATATATATATATATATATGTATATAATCGGAAATAAATAAATCTGACTGTATGAAAATGTGTAAATATGGAGAAACACTAAATCTCTGAAGAACTTATGTTTTTTTTTCATATTTGAACATTTTCATATATATAAATATATGTATATATATATATATATATATATATGTATGCGTAGTTAGGCAGTAGTCGTTCATTTAAGCATGTTTAATTAAATAGTAAAGACACATTTTGTCTGTATAATTTGATTAAGATCATTTCGTGTAAAAAGAACTCTTTACACGTCCAAGGAACCCCTGATGATGGCCTACGAAGTGTCCGAAAGTGCTCGGGACAATTTTGATAAATTCATCCTCCAATTTCAATCTGAAATCAAAACAGTTATCACGAAACTCGAAAGAATCTTAGTCAAATCATATGGACAAAATTTGTCTTTACTATTTAATCAAACATACTTATATATATATATATATATATATATATATATACATATATATGTATATATATACACACATATTTATATATATATATATATAATCAAGTCAAGCTGTTAATTTTTACCCAATCTTCTAATAAAATTAATTTGACCACGGTTAGATAGTTTCAAGTATTCTGTTGTATGGACGAAGTAAATTATACAGAGAGAAGAATGAGTGCTTATTATATCCGGTGCTAACAGATAAATACAAAAAAGACACAGCACAAGTTACAAACAATTAACAAGAGAATTCGCTAGTTATTGCGAAGGGTCAAAATGCTGTATAGCCAAACGATGTAAAATCAGTCCGAATACAATTAGCAAATTAAATCAACGGTACTCCCCAAAATGCCTCAGGCCTCGTCGGCATTTCCCTAAATTGGTGCGCCAGCCGATAAATCTAGCCCTTCCAAGGAGGGTTAGAGACTGGTGGAACAGCCCCAACCCATCCCCACCCGAGGATCGAAGAAGGTCACTTTTGGCCGCATAACGCAAATGCTAAATATCCCCAGCATCCATGCCAGGCAGCCTTGAATGACTACTGAACCCGAAGACTTGACGCACCCGACCAGATCCATGCCGCTGATATCACGGCCGGTTGAAGTGTGCCCATCTACTGGATTCAGTTTATTAAATTAACGGTATTTGTAGCACGCCCCTCCAAACGGGCGAGTGTTGTACAATGCCTTTGTTCGGGTTGGTCCAGGTGCAGGGCCGTACCCCAGATCACGCCCACCATTTCTAAAAAGGCCTAAGGCCCCGTCGGCATTCCCCTTAAGAGAGGTGACACAGGTGCTAGGTGATAAACCTAGCCCCTCCGAGGAAGGTTAGATCCTGTGGGACAGCCACCTGAGGCTTGAGGAATGTCAATCTTGGCTGCGTGACGTGAATCCTAGGCCTACCCGGCATCCGCGCCAGGTAGCCTCAGCTGACTACCATTTCCAGAGATGTGACACACCCAACTAGATCCGTGCCGCTGATACCATAGTGTGTCCCAACTACTGGATCCAGATTATGAAATCAATGGTATTTGTCGGTCGTCCCACCAACCGGATGAGTGTGGCACAAGGTCGTTTTTAAGGTGGTTCCAGATGCCGGGCCATAGCCCAGACGCGTCTGGCGGCTCCAAAAATTCTTCAGGCCCCGTAGTTATTCCTCTAAAGAGAGGTGCCTCAGGCGCCAAGCGATAAATCTAACCCATCCAAGGAGGGTTAAAGTCTGGGGGGATGGCCCCTGAGGCTCGAGGTGCAACCAGAGATGAGACACACTCGACCAGATCCGTGTCGCTGATACCACAGCCGGCCTAAGTGTGTCCAATTTACTGGATCCAGATTATTAAATCAACCCCTGAATTCTTTAATCGTAAGCTATTTACAGTTATGAGCCAGTCCATCCGCTAGAGAGCTGAAAGGGTATTTAGTGGCTTGTTTAAGATATATGACCTCTGTTTAATGTGTTCACGCAGAAATCCGTGCTTTCTGCTGCTTGCTTCAGACTTTGCAGATCGAATTCAACTTGCACCGGTGTATTTACGTAAAGTGCTGGACCATATGCGTCGGCTGCTTCAGTCATACTACTCGATTATGGTCTCCCTAAAGAAACTGTTACCGCAATAATGATGCTTCGTTAACCCGATAGTGATACCAACTTCTTTGATATTATCGCTGGAGTCTTGCAAGGAGATTCATTAGCATTATATATGTTTATAAGCTGTTTAGATTACGTACAACAAATGTAAGTAGATCTAATAAAAATGGTTTCATATTAATATATATATATATATATATATATATATATAAACGAAAGCGAATACATAATGCGTTACAATTCCCCAGCTGACGTTCGTCATCTTATGCCTGAGCGGTAACATGGCGTATAGTTGGGCGGTCTTCGATATAGCGGTAAGATGACGTATAGTTGGGCAGGTTTCGATCCCTACTTGAAGCGTCCTGCGTGTCTAGTCACACTGAAGAGTTGTGATACAACAAAACGGTCTGTCTTTGGATGACAATAGATATGCCCCACATCTCGTGGGTTTGAGCACTCTGGCGAAAGAATTAACGGCTGTCACCCGCATAATGCAAAGCTATCCTAACGAATTGAGCACTCCGGTCTCCGGTAACCAAATTGTTAGCAAACAAAAGCTAATACATGATGCCTTATAATTCTCGAGCTCATGTAGGTAGCTTTATGGCTGAGCGATTGGTTGGTTTGGTTTGGTTGTTTGGTTTTTATGGCATATCAACCTTTGTAGGTTATTTAACGTTAAATTCTGTCTATATATACATATATATTCAACCAAAGATGTCAAAACGTCTATTAAGGTAGGTAAAATTTTCTGTTAGCAGGATTTCATTTTGTTTGCACAAGATTAACCAGTTTTAAGCTGTCATATTTTTGGTACAACTCCGTCTCTCTCAAGTAGGACAGAATGTCATCTATTTTGACGTTCTCCAACAGATCGGTTAAGTTAAGCGATGAAATACTAAGTTTTGCGTATTCATACTGAGCGATGAAATATTAAGTCTTACGTGTTTATATTGAGCGATAAAATACTAAGTCTTAAGTTGGGCGAGTTTCGATCCCAGTCGAAGTATTCTGCGTGTCTAGCCACACTGAAGAGTTGTGATACGACGAAACGGTCCGTCTATGGATGACAATGTATATATATATATATATATATATATATATATATATTAAATCATGCTAACGAGATTATTGGCTCGTGATAATCATCATGGTTATTTCAAATTTTGAGATGGAAATGATATCCTTCAAAAGTAACTTAGCAAAAGACAAATGGTGGTGTAATGGTTAAAGCGATGGACTGCGGAAGCGTAGTAAGCGAATTCGTACACTAATCGCGCTAGTACGATCACCTTCGGGCAAATACCCTTGGGTGGTGCCCGTGATTTAATGGTTAACGTTGTATGAAACGGAGACGGCGACACGAGTTCAAATCCTGGACCAGGCTAATTGCATTTCACATAGCACTAATACCTTTGGGAAAGGTATAAATCCAATTTTTTTCCCTCCAGCTATTGGTAAATTGTAGGGCAGACTAGGTTCTTCAGCCTTGGTGAGACAACTAGTCAAGAAGAAGGAAAACTCTCAATTCAAACCTGTTAAACTTCGCTTAGAAATTGACCATCTGTCATATCTTGCCCGAGCGGAGGGGTTGGTAAATATGAATACCCTTGGGAAAGGTATGAACCCCCTTATCCCCCCAGCTATAGGTTAAATAGTGCCACTGCTAGTTCTTCTAGGAGAATAGTTTTGGCATTGAATAACCTACAAAGGTTTATATGCCATTAAAGAAAGAAACCAAACCAAAAGACAAATGAGCTACGTTGAGAATTCTTTTCAAAGGAGAATTTAATACGTGAACGATAATATAAAGAAAAGAACAAAGAGAACAACTTGGATGGGAATTATATATTAGTGTGTGTCAGCGTGAACGCAACATATAACTCACGGAATTCATAAAGTAAGTGTAAAGTAAAAAAATGAGGAGAGTCCACATACAATTATCCGTGAAGAAAGGCAATATTTCTCCTGCTGGAAGTTTTTGTTTTTTATGTGGCATATTTCACTTTTGCTCAAGACAACTGTCCGAGTTAGCGAGAAAGCCTTAACATCTCCAGTCGTCTAAGAAAGATCAGCAAGATTCTTGAAATTAATCTCGGATGAGATGATCCGAGATCAGCAAGTCATTTCTGCTTTTTTTATAACGTTGCTGAAGTGGTACCACATCGACGTATCTGTTTAGAATTCAGGGAACAACTGACTTTAGGCGCCAAACTTTCGGTTGATCACGTGGTTGCTAAATAAAGGGTTCAATTTTTAACTTCACGGGTCATTTCAACCTTCGCTCTTCTTCCTTTAGACTTGTTGATTCTAATAACTCCGTATCCTGTCTGCCTCAACGACTGCAATTTATGGAGGAGAAAATCTGACTGTGTCCCCACTAGTCTGATGCTTTTATGGCCATCCGTCCACAGGCATAAATATATATTATACATGATAATATATATATATATATATATATATATATATATATATATATATATATATATATATATATATAACGATTTGTACATGGGTCCCAAATAAAATATACATACGTACATAAATCAAATGATATAAAATATATATAGAAGTAAGTTTTGAAATGTTCTCGACCTGACAAATTCCCTTGTGCTATGAAAAATGCATACTATTTTACGTTTTTTTTTGTTTTCTTTTGTCGTCCAACATGCTGAGTATATTGTTTGTTGAGTATTTTTAGTCTTTTTTCAAGAAGAAACGCAAAACAGATTCTTTCTACGTTTAAAAAAACCATGTTAAATAAAAGAGACAGAATGGTATTCAGCTTGTGTAAATAATATATATATATACTAGCGCATTACCAGTCTGTCTCTTTTATTTAACACACACACACACACACACACACACACACACACACACACACACACATATATATATATATATATATATATATATATATAGTACCGTTCAAATGTTTTCGTATTTTTAAACTACAGTAAATTTACTTCTCATTGCCAAATTATAAGTGAATGTTTTGCATTGTATATATATATATATATATATATATATATATATATATATATATATATACTAGCGGATTACCAGTCTGTCTTTTTTGTTTAATATATATATATATATATATATATATATATATATATATATATATATATATATTGTACCGTTCAAAAGTGTTCGTATTTTTAAACTACTGTAAATTTATGCTTATTGCCAAATTATAAGTGAATGTTTTGCATTGTATATATATATATATATATATATATATATATATATATATATATATATATGTACTAGCGGATTACCAGTCTGTCTTTTTTGTTTAATATATATATATATATATATATATATATATATATATATATTGTACCGTTCAAAAGTGTTCGTATTTTTAAACTACTGTAAATTTATGCTCATTGCCAAATTATAAGTGAATGTTTTGCATTGTGTTTTTTAGTGGCGCTAAGCATTATGTTTTATGAGAGTGCTTCTAAATGAGGGTAGAAAATACGAAATTGTTGGAGAAAAGTTTTAGTCCGCTTCATTGAAAACAATCAATATACTGTGTTTTAACATAGAAAATGTCCTATCGCTAATTCGCGAATATTTTTCTGTATCAGCACCGATTATTTCTTAGATATAGTGAAAATTCCTACATCTAAAATCTTGGCGAAAGTTTTTCTTTGATTACACAGACTTGTTCCATTCCTGGTTTTATGAGGTGAGGCGGGGTCTGCTGGACGTTTACGCCAGATCGATGTTGTTGAGCGGAATCGCCTAGTCTCAGGGTGTCTTCCCCACAGGCTATACCTGCTTTGCGTTTATTGCTCGGTGCCTGAGGTGCCCGTATGAGAGAATGCTGAAGGGACCAAGTATTATTTGGTCTTGCTGTGCATGAGTCTTGATTTGTGTTCCATATCAACTGAAGATAGTGAAGATAGCTAAGAGCAATGGCTAAGGAATTCGAAGTTTTAAGAAGCGGCATTTCAGAAATCCTGTCTTAATCTCAAGGGATCAGTAGTATTAAGAATCGACCAAGACGTGGTCGTTCTTAAAAGCTTCAGCACAGGATAGTACAGAAATTGATCAAGATAGCAAAATATCGGCCAAACAAGACAGCAAGAAAAATGATAGATGAAAGTGACTTGTCCAATTTGGCAGTAAACCTAATGCTTTGGGGATATATAAAATCTGATGGTTCAAGAAAGTTGGTTAAAACTGAAGGTAACTTGAATAGTTGCTGAAGGACAATTTGATACAAGATTTGGATGAAGGTGAGCTTTTCCAGCATGACGGAGCTCAATACCGCAAGTTGTGTGTAAAACAAAAGTGTTTGGCTGATGATTCTGTTACCGTACTGACAGATTGGCCAGCTCATATCAAACCTAAACAAAACTAAAGAGAAGGATCCCTTTGGAGAATCCACGTAACCTTGAAGTGTTATGGAAGCTCAGCCACAGAGAATGGCGAAGGATTTATTCGCATTTCTTCCCAGGCACTTTGAAACAATTATTTGAACTAACGAAAGCGACACGAAATATTTGCAATGAATAGTAACTGCCTGAAATGAATATGTAAAAAAATTTCATTAGTGGATTTTTTCTGTTTTAAAATGCTGTCTTGATTGGTTTATGTGAAGTGGCTAAAAAATTTTGCACGACCATTTTTGGGGGGCGGTCTTGTTCATTTCCTTCTATTTAAGAACTCCTGCATCAAAATATTATGATTAAGTATTTATATGACTCCAACTGGGTCTCTGATTCATCTATAAAAAACGTTATGCAAAACATCTATAGATAAATAGGAATTTACAATAATTTAACGACTTTTCACAGTATGGTATATAGATGATGCGATGAGTAAATTCTCGTGTAAATTTTGCAAAAATGAAAATAGTTCATATATCTTACTTTATCAAATAAATTCACCGAAATTTTAGGAAAATATCTTGAAATACTATTCATTAAATTCAGTCAAAGAAATCGCCATCAGCTTCTACTACTTTTCGACAGTCTTCTTATTTAAATTGTTAAATGAAGCCGTTATCCTTGCCTTCGGTTCATCTTCGGTAAAACACGGAGTTTTGTGGGTCTTTTTCTCATCCACACTCGACTAAAAATAATGAAGCGGACTACAATCTGATGGTTAGGTGGCACAATTTTAAGGGTGATGTGGAAGCAGAGATTTTCTGACCGCTAAAACTGGATGTTCCTGCTAGTGTACCGGACGTAGATTCTTCCAACAGCCAATCTCTCAATCCAGGGCAGCACTACCTCGTTGAAATACGTGACGTAGGTCGCTATGTGGAGTCTGAGGCCATGTGGGAAGATGAATGGAAGCATAATATCACCATCGCGAGTGACTACCCTAAACACTATGGTGTGGACTGGGTGCTTTTTTTTGGGTAAGGTTTATCAATATGAATATAAAAAATCCTCAGTTTGACATCAGTCGTATCGGAGCTTCAAGCATCATGCCATTTCCAAGTTTCTGGAGGAGTGAATCGCATTATTGTACAGGATTCCTCACAGTTCCCATTACTTAACAAAACTGTTGACAAAATCTGAAGTAAAGTACATACGCGAAATTAATAATTTAGAATGCGAAAACATACATAGTAAGTTGGCTGACCGAAGTTGAGGTCGGCCCGAAGTTTTCCTTTTCAATAGCTACTACACCGAAGAGAAGAGAAGGGCGCTTCTCCTTTCCTTAGATTTCTTCAATTACCCTTTGATCCGTACCTTATAATGATAAGCGTTAAACAAGGAGGCATCAAGTACGATTTTTGAGTCTTCGGTTTGACGCGACCTGGGATTGAACCCCGATCTCCAGAAACATTGGCGAACACACTACCTACTATGCCAATGGGCCGATAAAAACAGAGAGGATACATAGTCAACGGGTTAGCGGGTTAGATAGTACCACTACTATTTTTCTGCAATGATAGATGTGGTATTCAATAAGCCACGAAAGTTGATATGTCATTAAACAAAGAAATCAAACTAAACTTAGTAAATATCAATGTTGATTGTATATGTACGCTATGTCAGCTTAGATCTACATATATATTATCACCGATCTTTCACAAACTACATCATTAATATATATATATATATATATATATATATATATATATATATATTGAGATGGAGAGACAGACAGACAGTCGTAGAGAGACATTGATATTTACTTGTTGAGATAGATAGATCGATAGATAGATAGATGGTAAGTATAAACAAAGCAGAAGATGGATAGACAAATACATAGTAGGTATAAGTGGATAGATAGATAGATAGATAGATAGATTTGAAGAATGGCCGAGAAAACAGTGACCTCATGATTCAGGATTTCTCTTCACGTCTGCGCAGAAACTTAAAGTGATGAATGCTCGATATGTATGTATGTATGTGTGCGAATATATATATATATATATATAATGTGTGTGTGTGTGTGTGTGTGTGTAAAAAGTCTAGAAAAACAAACTCATAGATAGATAGATAGATAGATAGATAGATAGATTGGTTGTTAGGTAGTTTTTAATGACCGGGAAAACAGTGACCTAGTGATTGAAGATTTTCTTCACCCGTGCACACAACTCCAGCCTTTTGTCGCCATCCCACACCTTCCTTCTAATTTTCCCGTCTCCATCGTGCAGCTATGTCAACAATCAACCAAGCGCCATCTGCTGGTATTGTAAACATCATCAGATGGAAATGTAAGGGCTTCGTTAGCAAGTATTTACAACTGGTGTTTGCCCTCCCTCTCTCTATAACTAAATTTTTTCTCTACCTCCCTCCCTATTATTCTCTTTCTTACTCTCACTTCCTTTGTTGTTTTCTACCTCTAACTCTGGAGATCACCTATGGCTTTTCGAAAAACTTTTTACTTGATTCATTTTTTTTTCTCTCCTCTCTTGACTTTCACTCATTTTTAGTTTTTCTTTTTTCGAGGAAATTTTACTTCCAAAGAGTTACGTCATTCCAGCTTCTTCACTAGTCTCTTTGTTTTTTTCTTTGACTCTTGACTATATCTGAAAATGTCTACAGTATCTACTGTACTACCCATAAATTGGTAAATCCAGAATAAATTTTGATAAACCAATTCTGCATAAATTATAGAATATTTGATACAGTGATAGCAGCACTGATTTCCTTGAATCTGTCGTCATCCGTTCCCCTCAACCATCGCTCTTGTAAAGTCCTCTATATGGTAATCAGTATCCACACAGAACTGATAAATGTTCGTGTTTACACCCCCAACACGGGCAGGATGTTACACAAGGTCAGTTTTTGGTAGAATTTAACAGGTTCGAATTCAGAGTTTTCTATCTAAACCGGTTGCCAAACCAAGGCTAAAGAGTTCAGTCTGCTCTTTCATTTGGAAACAACTGGAGGGAGAATAATTGGATTCGTACATTTCCCAAGGATATAATGCGGTGTGAAATGCAATAAGCTTCGTCCAGGATTTGAACTTGTGTCACTGTCTCCATTTGCTACAACATAACCATTACACCACAGTCATATCCAGCTGATGAATGTGGGTTTTTGCTGGTCGGACATCACTGGTGTGTCCATACTTGAAAGTTTATACTTATTGATTATTATAAGTAGTAAATCGGAATACTTGACACCATATATAATTTAGAATAAATTTCGAATACTATGTCCGTCACATAGTTTTCAATAGAATGCTACAAACGGATAGAAAATGCCAAAACTGTTCTCTTTTTTCTTTTGTTCCTTTTAAAAACTGAATATTATTCAGAAAATAGAACATAACTTATCAGAATTGCCCTGGTAATGGCTTAATATAAAAACCGGAACGTTACCCATGGGCAAATCATTCAACTATGAATAAAATCATCCTCTGAATACCTTGTTTTTCATATTTGCATATTCACAAATTGTCGGCTTTATTTCCATCACTATTTGTCCGCAAGGCCGTGGTTGAATCTCAGGTTGAGCCATATTAAAGACTCAGAAAAGGGGTACTTGAGACATCCTTGCTTAACACTCAGGATTAGATTCGGATCAAGGGTAAGAGGAGCCAGGGGAAAATAGTTGCCACCTCCTCTACAGCTCGGTGTAGTAGTTATTGAAAAGGGAATCTTCGGGTTGCCCTTGACTACGGTCGGTCAACAACAACAATATATATAACTGTGTATGTCAATAGTATCGTATGGATGCACCACATGGATGCTAACCTAATGCATATCGCAAAAGCTAGATGAAAACTACAGAAGAAAACTACGAGCTAATTCGAACAAACCCTGGAAGCAACACCCTGCAAAACATCATTAGTACGGTCACTTACTTCCCATCTCACAAACTATCCATGTAAGACTAACAAGTCATTTGGTAAACTAATGGTGAAGCAAGGACAAACTCATAAGTGATGTTCTTCTATAGACCATTACACATTGACGTACCAATTTCGGCCGACCAGCAAGAACGTATTTACATCAGCTCTTTGCAGACACTGGATGTAATTTGGAAGACCTACCGGGAGCGATGGATGATAGGGACGGAGGAAGAGAGAGAATCAGGGAAATCGGTGGCGGCAGTGTGACTTGATAGTGATGAATGTGTGTATGAATTATTATTAGATGGAAATAATGGATACCATATACAAATGTTAATAAATCATAAGTATTAAATAGCAATACTTAAAAGTATATGTTATGTTTTGACCTTTAGACCCGGCCAAAAATGCCATTCCAAGGTGATGCTCCGGAAGGAAGTGATACATTCTAATGGCAGTTATGAGAGGAAATCGCGTGGGCGGAAATTGGCTGATGAAATGGGACGAGGTAAAAATATCCCATGATACTCTCATAGACTGACGCACAAGAAGAGAGTGACCTCTGAACTGCATGACAGTTATTTCCGCTTGATGACGATAAAACATTCGATTTCAAAGATCGAGTGGGCGATTGTGTAGGCGTTGAACTATTATATAACGCAGTCAAGATAGAAGTTGAGGCAGTTGAGTTCCGGCCAGAGGGTTCCAGACAGTTGGAGACGAGACGTTGTAGAGAAAGCCACATCAGGCCGAAGGGGCCTTTGGGCCCTGATGAGTTGAGGTCCGGAGAAGATGCTGATAAGATGCAATAAAGAAAGCCAGCATCCAGCAGAGTGGGCCCTAGACCTCCGGTTGAGCAGCCCCAGAGAACAAGAAAGACACAACGTGACGGCCATAAGTTTGGGGTCAAAATATTTCAGTTCTGTTCGGCCTCCAGCTCCCTCTCACATGTAACCCTTGAACAACCCTTTCGAACCCTTGCAATAAAGTGAGAGGTAATATTTTTTTAAAGAAGACTTCCTGCGTCTTTCTGCGTGCGTCTGTCTTTGTCACTGCGTCGTTATCATTGTGTCGTTGTGAATTATTCTACAAATATATGTGCATGTATGTAGATGTGAATCTGCATATGTGACTATATAACATATATATATTTGATTGGTTTGGTTGGTTTGTTTGGTTTTATGGCATATCAACCTTTGTAGGTTATTTAACGCCAAATCCATTTTTATGTAAATAATCTGTTCTATTGAAAACAGTTCAGTTTAGCATAAGTACACAGTTTAATTGTCAAAAACATTTCCATTTCAAACTATTCAAGCAGTTATATGTAATAATTCAGTTAAGTGTAAATACAGTTTTAATGTCAAAAAGCAGTTCTATTTCAAATAATTCAGTTAAGCATAAGCTCGCAGTTTAAGTGTAAGTACGGTTTAATTGTCAAAAACGTTTCTATTTCAAGCTAATTGTCAAAAACGTTTCTATTTTAAGCTACTCAATTCATTTTAGCATAAGTATGCTGTTAGTTCTATTTAACCCATAGATATGGCCCTATCAGGTGCTACCACTCCGGGCCAAAGTGGACCTGGGAGCGATGGCAATGAAGGGGTACTCCACATTCCCCAAAGCTCAAGTACTGCTGGAACCTCACCATCAGATTGTTTAGTGTCATATCCAGGACACTCGTTAGGAGGCGGTCTTACCCCTCTGCAGAGAAGAAGTCAGTGTATTCTACAGCCTCAGCCGACTGGGCAAATATATATTTGAGTAGAAATTATTAGTATTAGGTAGGAATAGTAGATACTATATATAATTGTGCATAAATTATTAATAATAGACAGGAAAATCAGTATCACAAATAACTGTATACAAATTATTTATATTAGATACGAAAACTTAATATCATATCACGGCCAGCGAACAATCGATTATTATACACAAATAAAGAAAGCGTGATTAAAAGAATGATTGCCATTGAAAGTTGAAAATATACTAATGGTTATAATAAGATAAATCCCCGTGGTGTAATGGTTACTGTCCTAGGAAATGGACACGGCGACACGAGTTCAAATCCTGGACGAGACCAATTGCATTTCACATAGCACGAATACTCTTGGGAAAGGTATGAATCCAATTATTCTCCCTCCAGCTATGGGTAAATAGTATGGCAGACTAGGTTCTTCAGCCTTGGTGAGGCAACTAGTCTAGAAGTGGGGGTGCCTGTGGTGTAATGGTTACCGTCCTAGGAAATGGACACGGTGACACGAGTTCAAACCCTGGACGAGACTAATTGCATTTCACATAGCACTAATACCCTTGGGAAAGGTATGAATAAAATAATTCTCCCTCCAGCTATGGGTAAACAGTAGGGCAGACTAGGTTCTTCAGCTTTGGTGAGGCAACTAGTCTAGGAGAAGGAAAACTCTGAATTCAAACCAGTTAAACTTCCCTTAAAAATTGACCTTGTGTCATATCCTGCCCAATCGGAGGGGGTTGGTAAATATGATCATAAGATAATTCACAAATTAATCAAATAGTACCAATGAGGAATTGATATGCCATTAAATCAACCAAAGGAAACTGTTTGATAGTGACTTGAAGCCCCTTTTTGACGTACCGCGTAAATTGTGAGAAAGACATAATAGAAAATAGACCTGCTTCCTAAAGTAAACAGGTTACAGCCGTTTTCTCAGGATGAGTTCCACGTAGTTTGAGTGGGTTTCATCTTAGAAGGAAGCGTATCTACGGGCAACGCGTAGGCGGCAGACTAGAGAATTTGTGTGGACGCCTGGAATTGTATATATCCACGAAGACTTTAATCCAAGAAGGAAGAAAATCATCAAGACAGCTACTAGGCATTATGTTGCTCTGGTCTGTGGCTTTGCACCAGACTGCCCAGGAAT
This sequence comes from Sepioteuthis lessoniana, assembly GCA_963585895.1. Taxonomy (NCBI): domain Eukaryota; kingdom Metazoa; phylum Mollusca; class Cephalopoda; order Myopsida; family Loliginidae; genus Sepioteuthis; species Sepioteuthis lessoniana. The sequence continues at coordinate 86,435,867 of OY757912.1, read as the reverse complement.
AGGAGGCGGAGAAGAGCCTGATATAATGCCAGATTCACGAAAATAGAGAAGCGAGAAGCTAAGATGTTTCGATGCCTTGAGATAGACCTTATACAAGACTTATGAAAGTAGAGAAATGAGGAGAAATTAAGATCAGTCAATGCCTTTCGGTGGTTCAGTACCAATCTTGCAAAATCAGAACGAAGAGGAAGCGGTTTACTGAAGATTTGTATCTCGCTCCTGTGTGTGTATCTCAGCTACCCCGACCCTCTCTCATTCTACTCATACGTAAATTTCGGGTAATAAAAGGAAAAGAAAAGAAATAGAAAACATTTTTGTATATCAGCGTTGTTGTCTTTCATCTATACAAGAAACCTAATTGTAATGAAATGTAATTCTATTCCACATATTTTTCTGAATTTAAACACAATGGGTATATGACTTCTCAAGTCTCTTTAACCCTTACCTAAAATTATATATATATATATACGTGTGTGTGTGTGTGTGTGTGTGTGTGTGTGTGTGTGTGTAAAGAGTACAGAAGCAAAATATGGAATTTTAAAAACATTTTTAAAGTCTGATTGGACCAATAAAAAAAACGCGATAAATCTAAATTTTCCTGATTAGAAAATATGTGTTAGTGAAGGAATCTTCAACGTGAGATGTACCGCTCCTGGAGGGAAGATTTTCAGTTTTAAGCGACCGGTTTTTAATTTTTAAAAAATTCATTTATCATAATTCTAGCGCTTTCTTTTACAATAGTATAACAGTCTTGAATATGATATTAAAGTGATTGTAGTAGTGATGCTTCGGTTCTGGAGTTCTAAAGAGTATGGAATCACCCATCATAGCCATTACTCCCACGTCCACTCTGAATGGAGTGATCATTTGGTTTGGTTTCTTTGTTTAATGGCATATAAACCTTTGTGTGTTATTTAATGCTAGAGCTATTCTTGAATCATTAGGAGTATAAGGGGGGGGCATACCTTTCCCAAAGTTCGAAAGTGAACGTAATGGTTCGAGTGGATTTCGAACTCGCTTTTTAAGCTGTCGAAGTCCTGTATTTTAGCCATAACGCCCGAAGTGGTCGTACCAGTTGGTGTCTCATTTATGGTTCGAATAGATCTCTTTGAAAAATGATTTATTGGCATAATGGTTAGATTGTTCGCCAATGGTCTGGGGTTCAATCCCTGGTCGAGTCATACCCAAGACTCAAAAAATGATACTTAATGCATACTTAACCCTCAGCATTTTAAGGTACAGATCAAGGGTAAGTGCAGCAATCCAAAGAAAGGGGTATCACCCTCCACGACACCTCGGTTTAATAGCTATATAAAAGGAACCCTTCCCATTACCGTCGACAACAGTCGGCCAGCTTACTTTATTAGATAGGAATATGGGAAACCATATAACTGTATGCAAATAAACTGTTATTGTTAAAGATGAATAGTTCCTTAAAACCATTTAATTGTATATAAATTATTTGTATTAGATAGTCATACTTGATATGATGTAGCAGTGTGCAGTAAAATGATTTAAGCAGCAATACTCATTCAATTGTATGGCTCTTTCGTTAGAAATTCCAACCAATTCTTGAAAAATTGTAAAATATCGTCTTTGCTAAAGTTTTCCGCACTCTTGGAGAGTCGTCTGTAGAAGTAGTCGTCGTTTTCAAGATAAATTGTTTGGTAAACCCCATCGACAAAAACGGAAGAAAATGGCCAATTGGTATTCTGTTCCATGTCAAAGTGACATAGCAAAAATTATACAGGTAAGTTTTACCAAAACCTAGGTTCCTAATCTGAAAGTTAGGTTATTCAGAAAAGAACTTTGCTGAACAATCCAAAACAAAATTTTTAGAGGTGGGTTTCCAACGGTAATACGTCTGCTGTCAAACGTTTGCAGATGAATCAAATTTCGGCATAAGGAGTTGATATGCCATAAGGATCTTGTATAATACGCTTATTAATAAAGCTACTACTGCAAGAGTATAAACAAAAATATGTCGTGAATAGTTGTTTATGGGCAGTGTACCTATAAGAGAGTACATTTTGTTTTTCCAAATTGTGAAGCCTCCGTGACCAAATAGGAAAAAGACTCCGTTAATTATCCGTACAGTAGAAATAGTTTTCAACCTTATATTGGAGCGGCGTTGGGACCTTGAAAGCTTTCTAAAATATGGTGGTAAGGAAAAACGTTTGAAGATCCTTGTGAAAGTGTGTGTGTGTGAGAGAGAGAGATAAATAGATTGATAGATTGATAGATATAGAGAGAGTGAAAATCTTCATGTGTATTTACTCAAACCCCCGCAAATAGGATACGATACAAGGTCATTTTTTTTAAAAAGAAGATATATGTTATCAGATGTTTCATTGTTATCACAGTAAAAATAGAGTAAGAGAGAGAGAGAGAGAGAGAGAGAGAGAGAAGAGTCCCGCGAAGAAGTGGTGAAGGGTACGACTACGATATCGTACTGTGTGAGTTCGAACTCCAGGCGCGCTATAAAGTTCACTTTCGTAATAATACTCTCGGGAAAGGTAGAATCCCCTAACCTCCTGCTATGGGATAATTAGCGTGACTAATGTTCTTCTACAAGAATTTCTTTGGCATTGAATAACCCATGAAAGTTCATATATCATTAAACAAAGAAACCGAAACAAGAGAGAAAAATGTTAGTGCTTGTTAAGGAGAGTGCAGTTCTCCGTTCGGCTTTTGTATGATAAGTAGAGATATTAAGGAATACTTCTACCTTATCAGTACAAACCTGCAAAGATCGAAACCACACCAAAAACAATGTTTGGTGAGACAACCATGTCAGCCATTGCTCAGTGACAGAGACAGTTTGCGCATTCGTGTATACGTTTGTGAGCCGTGTGTTTGGTGAGTTATGAGCGTGAATAAAAGAAATGTATACGATACCACACTCTTTCTCATAAATTAAGTTTGATTTGGCTTATTTGTTTAACGTCATTTCAACTCCTTAGGAATTATTTCATGTTGCAATTTGGTTTATTTGCAAAGTTTTGATTATTATCATGACTTCTAATTGCAAAATGTACTCGATTAAGTTTTCTTTATTTGTTTAATGGCATATCAATGCTTGTGATATGGCCATGATATCGAGCTTTTGCAGTCTAATATCCCCTCATTCACGGTTTTTTCGTCCACCTCCATTTAACCCCTTAAAAACGTTATTTCCTATTTCTATCCTGGACAAAAAAAATTATCTGCTGAAAACTGTCTTTCTATTTTCTTCCTCCTATTCCATCATTTTCCTGTGTTTTTCTTATCTTTAAATTAGCATCATCCTCGAGTAGGGATCCCCCGGCTTGTTTTCGGCTTTGGTCGGAAAACAGTCGGCAATCCAGATAAAAATGGGTGGTACGAGAAGGAACGCAATTATACCTAACATTTTGTTTTTAACTACTTGATTTTCTTTAGGGTTTTTAGATCTCCATGCTCCATTGAATCGTAAACTTAATTTTATAAATTCATTGTTGGAAGTGTTTTTCAGTGTATGTAAGTTATGTATCATTCATTTTTTAACGTTCTTTTCATTTCTTTTTCCCTGTTCCATATTTTCGTATGATCATCAATACGATTTCATCTTTTTAACCGTTGATATTTTTGAGAAGGGTTTCTTGCATAGAGTAAGTGAGACATTTCAGTGGTTGTAGTATAAACTGGACGGATGGCAGTCAATATTGTTGGAGTGAATGGGTCAATGAGCGTGTTTCGCTAAGATGAGCAAAGAATAGCATCAGTTGCACAGAAGAGAGCTCTCCTTCCCGCCAAAAACACCGGGGTTTTTGTGTTCTATTGCTTTTTTGTTCTATTGCAAATAGAATAATCATCTGTGACGAATAAAATTCAGTTAAGAGGCATTGATTTCTTGATTTCAACTATTTGCAACAAATATCTATCAACTTTCGTATGTTATATAAGGTTAAATTCATCCTTGTAAAAGAACAACAGTGATACTATTCAACCCAAAGTTGCGGTGGATAAAGGGGTTCATACCTTTACTGTGGTTAACATCTGGAATTTAATCTCTTTTTCTACAGTGTGGCAGTCCAGCTCGTTTACCACAGCGACTCGCACATACCTGCTAATAAAAACGAATAGAATCTACTATGGTCAAGGGACACGGGATGAGTTTAAAACTTAGGTATTGTGCCAAAATTACATCCGTAAGACATGGGCTAATGTTCACCAATGGTCCGGCAGACTGTGGTTCAATCCTAGGTCGAGTCATACCAAAGACTCAAAAAGGGTACAAGATACATTCTTGCTAAACACTTAGCATTATAAGGTACGTATCAAGGATAAAGTGGAGCAATTCAGAGAAAGGAGTTGCATCCTCTCCAACACCTCGGTGTAGTAGCTAATTAAAGGGAGCCCTCGGGTCACCACAGACTCCGGTCGCCAACTTTACTTCTTTATTGTTCCAAAATTGCATCCAAAAATACAAATAGAAAATTACATCCGGAAACCATGAGTTTAAAACTTAGGTATTATTTCAAAATATGAATAACCAGGAACTACATTGGTAACAAACATATTTTTTTTCTGGTTTTCTTTTTTTGTAAATAAACTATACCCCCAAAATATACATAACAAGGCATTACACTTATAAACATTTTTTAAATCTATTTTACAAGTGCTGTCATTTCATGTTTTTTTTTATTTTTGCTGTTTGTTTTTTTTTTTTGTTTTTCAGTTTTTTAAAATCATTTGCATTCATAAAAAAGGTACTACACTTATAGGGGGCATAATCTACCAAACATTTTTCAAATTTTAATCTATTTTTCAAGTAAAGTAGAGTTGGTGACCTGAGTGAAGGGTGACCCGATGGCTCTCTTTTCAAAAGCTACCACACCGAGGTGTAGGGGAGGGCGCTACTCTATTCCCTTGATGGATCCACTTTACCCTTGATCCTTACCTTTTAATTCGGTGTTAAGTAAGGCAACATCACGTAGCATCTGTTGAGTCTTTGGTATGACTTGACCTGGGATTGAACCCCGGTCTCACAGCCCATTGGCAAGTCATGTTATTTTTTGTTTTGTTTTTTGTTTTTGTTTGTTGGGGGAGTTCTTCACCCTGGTGACAGAGACTGTAGATTTTTAATTTGTATTCATTTTATCCATAGTGTGGCGTAACGATTATTGTCTTAGGAAATGGTGTTATTTAATCTCCTCTTTTTTTTCGATCACCCTGCTCTTTGTGATCTTTTCTCGGCTGGTTGTAGTCTCTCTGGGCTCCATTTCGTTCTCAGTCGGTCATTTATCATGTCGTCTTTTCCTCAAGTCGTCACCTTCTCTCATTATCTCTCTATGTGACTCGACGCTGTTTTATATTCTTACAAAAATTAAATACAAGATCATGTCTTTTTTGTGCACTATCATTTTATTACCATCGACGAATTATACACATTATTCGTTTCGCGAACATTGGGGTGCCAAATAAACCAAAGCTGGAAAATGGATCCGTGTTCAAGGCGGTTTCTTGGTTGACAAATGCAAAGTTTCAATCTAACTTCTAAGCTTCACAAAATTTAATCACTTGACTGAGATATCTACTCACAGCCAAGATCTCAAATGATCACGGGGTCATTACCTGTTATTTCCTTTTATTTGATCTAATAGTTCCCGTAACCGTTTAAAATCTTTTGATACTACACTAAAGGACAAATAAAAAATTCAACAACACTTTTATTTAAAAATGGATTTGACATGCCAAGTTTAAATCTTTAACGAGGTTATTTGTTTTTTCCTCTCTCGCCATTGTGTAAGGTGATAGAAAAGATCAAAGTTATAAAGAGAACGAGAGGCTAATTTCTGGGGAGGGAGAGAGTAAAATTTTTTTAAAAAGGATTAGACGAAAAAGCAGACAGTGAATCTACGGAAATAGCTAGATGATATCTGAGTGACTTTGGCCAAGGCACAAAATGTGGATCAGTCAATTGTTGGTAAGTGACTACGGTATTTAAAATGACTAGAAAAAAACAGGTGATCTCAAATCTTCTGCGTAGGTGTGAAAACAACGAAAACGGATATGTTCCTTACCCTGACCCCAGGTGGAAGTAAGTGGACGACTCGTGTTTGAAAGTGAGTTAATTGCCAAACGTGACGAGGTAAAGATGTCAGTTGAACACTAGCTACGAAGATGTAAGGGCAGTAGAAAATTTACGAGCTCCATTTTTGGGTTCGGCTCCAGAAGGGGGTCGCAAACAAGACGTGAACCTATGAAAACGAAACCAGTGACAAGCACATTAGAACTGCAACATAAAACAAGGAAGAAGATTCAGAGCTTGTGTCTGCTCTCTCTTCCTCTCCTCATGACATGTTTCTGTTTGTCCAACAAACGCTGTCAACTCAGCTTTCATAATCTCTTTCTTTCTCTCGGCGGCAACTTAAAAAGTAGCGAATAAACTTTTGTTAGTGAACTAAAACAGAGTTTTCCGTGGTCGTCATTTTTCTCACCGCAAGGTTTCAACAAGGTTTGACGACTACTTAAGACGTAGCGACACAGCCATTAACACGTTCGAGCATGTAGTGGTACAACCGTACATTTGGTGTGTAACGGTACAACTTATTATTTGGTGCAATAACATTAAGACGTCAATTGGGTACTGTTATGGTACAATTGCCCTTGGAAAAGGTATACAGTCTACGAGAGCGAAAACACTGAAATCACCCCAGGGGGCTTGAGGCTAACCACTCATTCCAATATTTTAATGAGACGGCAGCACCGTCATAGACGTAATATGGCTATAGCCCTGTACTTATTTACTAAGCTTAGATTTCTTGTGACACAGGGTCAGAATTTTGGGGCCTCCAGAGAGAATCAAACTTACAGCCCGAACATACATACAGCAGCTATGTGAGGATACGGAATGTAGCCCTGAAGACCTGCCAGAGGCGATGAACGATAGGGAGAAGTGGCGAGAGAGGGTCAGGGATATCTGTGCTGGCAACACAACATGATGATGATGATGATGATGAAATTTTATCTAATAAAATTAAAAGTCGATATACCAATTAGTTTTTGACAAAATTAGAAATAGATATACCAATTGTGTTGAACTGTGTGATAAATATAGAGAATAACGGGTATGTTTCATGTCTTGAGGTCCTTCTTTTCATAGTCAGGCCGAGAACTTTACAGTATATACACCTATAACGGTCTGCCAAGTACGTGTGCTAACCATTAGTGGTGTTATCTATATAATGTTTGCAAATACTCTTCTATAGTTTACATTAAAGTTATGAGCCATCTTTCTAAAGAATATGACTGTTCTTTTGTCACAGTATTTACCTACTTAACATAATCAACGAAATTTTTGCCCGTAAAGCTAGACTGTCAGCTCAACGAAGCTGTCAAGAAACTTTTAAAGAGAAATTGACTTACATCTTTTCTTTTCTTTTTTTCTCAGTGAAAAGCTTCTGTCTGATGCAGAGGTGAACACATGCACTAAAAGTGAGGTTTTAATCAGATAGACATGCCAGGGAAGCGGGAAGGCATGTTCACTGTCTAGGTCATAAAGAAAGTCAGAAATAACTGTGTAATAAGAACAAGGCTGAACCGTAGAGTTTTCGTTATTTGATTAATAGCATATAAACCTTCGTAGGTTATTTAAAGCCAAAGGAATCATTATAAAAAGACAGAAATTATACTATTTATTCCATAGTTTAGGGATAGGGAAATTCATTCTCTTCCATGTGTATTAGTTCGAAAGTGAACGTAATAGAACGGCTCGAGTTCGATCTCGCTTTCTACGATGACGCAGTTCAGCACATTAGCCACAGCGCCACGTGAAATTCCTCTCATATACCTATGTGCAAGCAAGTAAAAAGTGCAATTTTTAAAAATTCAGTGGAATATTAAGATTATAAATAGTTCGATATAGAATATACATATTACGCATAATTTTAAAGCGAATAGTTTGTAGGTAACATTTTAAAACAAACCAGAGCTCATTTGTTTGCATACAGTTAAATGGTTTCGAGTATTGCAATTTATTGTAAGCACAATATTAAATCGTTTTAAGAATTCCTTTTTTTTTTTTTTTTTGCACATTGTTGATTGGTTTCAAGTATTGCTAATTTATTGTTTACACAGTTAAATGGTTTCAAGCAATGCTAGTTGTAAGCACAAAGCTAAATCGTTTCAAGTATTCCTATTTATCGTTTGCATTCAGCTAATAGTTTCAATATTGCAATTTATTAAAAGCACAAAATTAAATCTTTTCAAGTATTCCTAATTTTTCTTTGCACATTCTGGATTGGTTTCAAGTATTGCCATTTATTGTTTGCACACAGGTAAGTGTTATCAAGCACTGTTATTCAGCACAAGTAATTCTATGTAATATTTATAATAATCTCTAATAAAGATTGAAAAGTGGTATTGGTCCCATTGATGGAACCAAAAAAAGTACAACCGCTCCGGGTCAGTGTGAATCTGGGAGCAGTGGCAATGAAGGTGTACTCCACTTCACTCAAATTCCAAGACTGGAGCCTCAGCACTAAATGACTAAGAGACATTTCAAGAACCCTCGTTGGTGGAGTATTACCCCTTCGCAAAGATGCAGTCAGCGTATTTTACAGCCTCAGCCGATTCGGCTGTTTGCAGTAAATAGACTTCTCTGTTGACTATTTGTCTTTTTTTTTTCACATTGAACAAATCAGCCTCCATCCAGGTGTCAGTATCCACTCTAAGATAACTTCCTTAATCACTGATCCTGTCTTCACTTCCGACTTCTTCAGACTTGTTTCCTCTTTTTCGTTTTTTTTTAATCTTTTTACGGTTTTCTTTTTTCTTCTTCGCCAAGTTTTTGCTGCGTTCTTTCCGGAAAAATCGACTTGTCAATCATTATTGTTATTCTTGCAACAAAGCAGATGACACTTTTGTTTTGACAGTGGCTAACCTGGTGATGTGACACCCGTGCGCAACAATATTTGTATTTCATTCTATTCACTTTGACAAGAAATCGCCGATGGGAAATTTTTTAATGACAAATATATCCAAGAATCAAACCCCAGAGTAAAATATTATAAATTATCAGGCTTATTATCAGTCTTATACAAAACTAATTATGGCAAAGACAGCGATAAACGGAAAGTGGGAAGAGAGAGGATGATGAAGTTCTTCTGTTGGAAACAATACCAACACGAAATTTGGAGGGGTTTCCTTGTGGTGTAATGGTTAAAGTGCTGGACTGCAGAATCGTACTAAGCGAGTTCGAACTCTAGTCTCGCTATTATTACGTTTACTCTCGGAAAAAACCTTAGGAAACTTACGAACCCCTTTATCCTTCCAGCTATGGTTTAAATAGTACCACTACTGTTCTTATTGAAGGATGGATTTGGCATTAAATAACTAAACAGGGTTGATATGCCATTAAAAGACAAAACGAACAAACAAAAGAAATTTGAAAAAAAATATAAACAAGAAATGTGAACTGACGTAACGAGAAGAACGTGCTCCAAAAGAAAATGTAAATAAAATATTGCCTGCAGACGTAGATGCACGCTTATCATTACTTCTATAACCAAAGGAAATAGAGTCAGCGACCTTAGTTCAAATTCTGGACAAAGCTTCACACTGATGTCCTTGGAAAAAGTCAAGATTCCAACTGTTTTTCCTCCAGCTATGAGTAAGCAATAGAGCAACCAATCAAGAATGGAAACTCTGAATTTGAACTTGATTAAAAAGTGACCCCGCGCCACACCCTTCCCGTGGGCAGAAGACAGGGTAATTCGTACAAGTACAATGCATCGTTACGTATGATATAAAATTACGTGGTGCATTCAATAGGTTTCCAGATTTTTTTTTCGTACCGGCGTTTGAAATTGGCGTAGACTCTTGAAAATTCAGTATGTTATGGCCATACATCTTATGAGATGACTGACCAATTGTTATGATCTCAGGTTCAAATGAACAGCTACAGCAGCAATTGCAATACACCCTACTAAAGCCTGATTATTACGGCTGGTGAATTTCAAAAATGCAATCTGGACTTTAGAGGAACGATATGCAATAAAATTCTGTTTTAAACTTGGAAAAAATGCCACAGAAACGTACGAAATGCTTCAGACTGCTTTTCGACCATCTTGCATGAATCGAGCATCAGTTTTCGAGTGGCGTGAGAGATTCAAGGAAGGCAGGGAGTCTGTGAAAGATGATGAGAGGTGTGGGAGGAGTAAGGAAGTCAATAAACCACAGTTGATTGGCTAAAGGGTTAGGGTTAGGGTTACTATGTTGAGGTTTTAAGGGAGTTCAGGAAGAGATTCCTAGAGAAGAGGCCAGCACTCTTGAAATCGGCTCAGTGGCATTTCCTCCAGAACAATTCACCAGTCCACAACTTCATCCTTGTCACAGACTATTTGACCAAGATGGGCATCAAGACAGTTCCTCAGCTTCCCTATAGTTAGGACCTTGCTCCCTGTGACTTTTGGTTATTCTCTAAGCTCAGAGGCTGTCGTTATGAGACAACTGAGAATATAAAAGAGGCTGTGACGAAGGTCATTTACACGCTCACACAAGAGGACTTCCATGGGACCTTCCAGAAGTTGTTGGAACGGTACGACAAGTGCATTACAGCCGGAGGAGGTTCCTTCGAAGGGGACTAGAGTTTCATGAGTGTACTATCAATAAAAGTGCCCATACTAAAAAAAAGTCTGGAAACTTATTTAATGATTCTCGTATTTTAAGATATGTTGGTTTTCGTTTCTTTGTATTTAATTGCATTTAAACCTTCCAGGGCTATTTAATACCAAAGCCATCCCAGTAGAATAACAGTCGTGATACTATTTAACATATAGCTGGTGGGAGGGGGATAAAGGAGCCCATACCTTTCCCAAGTGTATTAGTTCAAAAGTGAACGTAATGGTTCGAGTTCGAATTTGCTTACTATGATGTCACAGGTTAGCTACTAAGCCACAAGGACTCTTCTTCTTTAAACCGATGCCCAATTCCATTACGTATCATCGAAGGAAAAATTATAGGAAGTAGTTGGGTAGACTGAGTTCTTTTGTTTTAGTTAGCCAATCACCTGACTTAAGGGAAAACTTTGAATTCAAACTAGCTATACTTCATTTGAAAACATTGAGGTTAAATTTAATTTAAGAGATAGATTTCCATTAACCGATGTACGTATTTACAAATAAAAAAATCACCACAATGGAATCCTATGTTTCTATTCTGTCCGTCAAAATGTTATTCACCTCCTCAAGGGTCTATAAGGACGAATTTCAGAAGCCCTGATTTACAACCGCAAATGGAAAATATATGAGAATATCAGTATCACTATATCTAACATTCTATATGGCAAAATCTGTAAAGTACACTAGAAAAGTGTTCGCTGCAGCGTCTTTTGACTGCTCGGCCGCAAAATAAGAAATCCTAGGAGATATTTTACTTTCTGTCCAAGCATAATTATTTGCCGGCCGTACAAAAATCTGCATTGGCAATTTTCCGGGAGATACAGACGAAATAACAATTATAATAAGAATAACAAGATCTTCGAAAAACTGCAAGGTTAGTCTGGCAATTTGGGAGTGATCTTAAAAGTCAGGTGATTGCTGTTCACTTTGATGTAAGGTTTTCTCTCTGGACTACATCTTAGAGACGCTTCCGAAAAAATGGCGGCTAAATAGGCGGGAAAATATATGAGTTACTTGGGATCGATATTTGCGCCAAGAAAAACATTTGTGATTACTTACAAAAAAAAAAAAAAAAAAGAAAACGATAGGAATTGAGCAGAACATATTAGCGATATAGATAATGAAAACAGGAATAGACATAGTGGCGAGTCGAAGTAGGGGTGGAAAATCAGGAAAGAAAACTAGATGGAATTACACGTAAGAGAAAAAATAAGGAAAAGGAAGAGAGGAGGCGGAAGATTCAAATTGCAAAAGATGCTGCAAGAAGAAAAATAATAATAAGAAGAATATGAATAAAAATAGATAAAAGAAAAAGAAATATAAAATGAAAGAAAAAATTATAAAAGATCAAAGAAACAGGAAAAAAAGGAAAAAAAAAGAAGTAAAACGAAAGAGAGACTATGAAAAACAGAACGGAAAAAGAAAAAGAAAAGAAAGCAAAGAAGGAAATAGAAAAGACAAAGAAAAGAAAGAAAGAAAGAAAGAAAGAAAGAAAGAAAGAAAGAAATATAAACATAGAAAAGAAATTTTTAAGTTGAAAAAAACAGTAACGAATTTATTAACACTTTTTATTGCAGAAAAAAGAAGTGCGAAAAAAAGAAAGATTACTAAAAGGAAGTCACTTTAAAAAAAGAAAGAGTTGAAACAAACTAAATATAAATGAAAGAAAAATGACTTGAAGAAAAATGAAAAATAAGTAAAAAAATTATTAAAGAACCAATCTGGCCATTTCTTTCTTTCTTTTTTTCTTTCTTTCTTTCAGAAAGAAAGAAAGAAAGAAAGAAATGGCCAGATTGGTTGGGGAAATAAATCGGTGAAAGAATTAAAGAAAAAATATAATTACGCAAGAGTAGGAGGATTAATTTGAATGAAAATGCTTTCAGCCAATTAAAACATTGCAGACCCCAAAAGCCAATCAAAACGTGACACGTCGAGTTAGCCTTTCCAAAGAATGTAATATCGTATTGATTACTCTTTTTTACGTTTTTTTTTAATATCTAATCCTGTTACGGTATTGTTTTTGTTTTGTTACCCTTAATTTTTGTCATTTTTCCAGAACAGATGAACTCTTCTTTCACAATTGCGCTCGTCATTCATTAAAATTGATATTTTGATTGATTGAGAAAGTAAATACTTTATAGAAGATTTTTCTCCAATTCTATACTCAATGCTGAAGTGGGCTATAAATACGTTGTCTATATCCCCGGCGTAAGGGGTAAGACCCCTCGAATAAGAGTATCCTGAGAATGAAACTAAACTGTTCCAGATGGTGAGGTCTGGGGAGTGTAGAGTCTGGAGTGGTAGTAAACGTTTAGTTCCTATCTGTGAGTCAAAGAGATCTGTTTAAAAATTCTTCGAATGTGAAAAAAAAAAAAAAAAAAAGATTCTTAAGAAAGAACTACAGGAAACTAATTAGGAAATCACATTTATTGTTTGTATTTTCATTTTTGTGCAGTTGTTTCTGAAGAAAATTTTTTGGCACACAGTCCTATTGAATACGAATAAATTTTTGACAGATCTCACAGATGGGACCATAAGAGGTTCTACCACTCGGAGCCAAAGTGGAACAAGAAGGAATGGCAGTGAAAGGGTACTCAATTCAGTTTTGCATTATACCAAAAACACCCTTTTTTGATATCATGTAATACTATCAATGGGACCCTAACAGCTACTATCGCTCTACAACAGAGTAAAAGCTAAAACGATATTCTCCACATAATTTCTAAAATCGCACGCCCCATGTTTATATCAAATATTGCTATTTGATAAAATAATTTTTCAAATATCTATTTGACCTAGAGATAGAACATAACATGTACTGTCCTCGTGGCGATGGACAGTGGAATCGTAGTACGCGAGTTCGAACTCCAGTCGCGCTATTACGTTCACTTTCGGGCAAATACCCTTGGGTTAAATAGTTCCACTACTGTTCTTCTAGGAGAATGGCTTTGGCATTAAATAACCTACAAAGGTTGATATGCCATTCAAACAATTCAGTTTAGCATAAGTACACAGTTTAATTGGCAAAAAAATTTCTATTTCAAGCTATTCAGTTTATTCAAACAGTTCTAATTCAGCAAATCCAGTTTAGTATAATGATCAACAAAAACATTTGGGTTTAATGTAAACCTAAGTATCAGTGTATGCCGGGGAATAAGCCCAGATTGGAATAGCGACTACATACAATGACAGAGAAAGTATTTCTGAGAATATATGGGGAGCAGGTGTATACTGTTTGCGGTAGAGTCAATTTATGCAAAAACTGGGTTATAAAGGCCCTGCAGAAAGGTAAGACCATCTCTGACACAAAACAAACTGAGGCTCTATTTCTGAAGCTCAGAAATACCACACCACTGCCATTACTCCCAGTTCCACTCTGACCCGGTAAGGTTGTATGCATTAGAATACCATCTACAGGTCGAATAGAACTCTTCTATGACTTACTATACTTGAAGTCATTTAACATCATACAAGCAATTTACAATATATATATATATATAAGAGAATGAAATGAACCAGACGGAATATAAGTGGAAAAGCGTAAACGGACGAAAGATATATATATATATATATATATATATATATATATATATATATATAGCGTGTATGTGTGTGTGGTTGATCATATTTTTATTATTTATTTTATCTATGATGATGATGATGATTCTGGACTTGCAAAAAAACTTAAAATATTTTTTATAAGACAGCTTTTGTATGCGGGCAAATTTTGAAGTCGAAACACGGAGGCAAAAATAGATAAATAAATAAATAAATATATAATCAACTACACCAAATATATATCTTTCGTTTGTTTACCTTTTTTTTATCTATCTATACATATATATATATATATATATATATATATGGAAAAAGTTACACGGAAAAAATACTTATTGATACGTATTGATTTTCTTGTATCTCATATATATATATATATATATATATATATATATATATATATACCAGTGGCAGTTCTAGGAGTTGGGCGTCGTCGGACTCGACCGAGTTCATCTATTTCGAAACAATTCAGGCTATCTCAGAAAGTGTCATTTGTCCTTGATATTGGTTGGACTCAACGTCTTCACTCAAACAATCATAAATAATTATTTTTAAGTCAAAAAGTTTATAGCTTTGTTTCATTCTGATGCTGACATATTCCATCATAATGTCACACTAAGGGAAATATAACGTGACTAGTTATTTTGCGCCCATGAAAATCAGCCCGAAAATCAAACACGACACGGGCGATTAGATTTCTGTTTATTATGATATTATGAGGGAAATTTGATAATACAACATCGGTCCCAAAAGAATTCTTGCCTCATGTAAGTTTTGTGTGGGCGGGCGTACGTGTGTACGCGCGTGCGCATATGCCAGAGGAAGAATATAATTTTTAGAATGTTAACAGTGTGGTACGCTACTTTTTGTTTAATGGCACATCAACCTTCGCGGGTTATTTTGCGCCAAAGACAACTTTGTAGGAAGACAGTATTAGTACAATTGAACCAATAGTTGTGGGACAAGGGAGTTCATACTTTTCACAGTTGTATTTGTCCGAAAGTAAATGCTATAGCGGAAATAGAGTTTGAACTTGCTTACTTCAAGGCCACAGTCGAAAGCTTTAAACGTTATGCGACATAAACTCCCAGATGTAGATGTATTTGCCATGAAAAATGTTCTAATTGATTTATTTCCAATATTAACCCATTTCAAAACATAATAGTAATTCACTAAGCTTTTTCCTTAGATGTGGCTCAAAGTTGTATGAATGAGGGTACGCAATGAGACTCCAACTCCCTCGTGATAGTCAGCTAGTCAAGCTTGCTAACATTTACAAACCAGAGGCGCCCACATTTCAAAACACAATTAGTGTGTTTATGTAAAACCACCCAATTAACATTGTGGAAAAGTGTCCGCTAATTGTCTAAGAGACGGGATTCTATCCCAGGTCGAGTCATACCAAAAACTCAAAAAATGGTATTTGACGCTTCGTTGCTTAACACTTCGCGTTATAAGGCATACATCGAGGGTAAGTGAAGCAATCCAGGAAAAACAGTAATGCCCTCCCCAACATCTCGGTTTAATAGATACGAAAAAGGGAGCTATCGACCTCCCCTCAACTACAGTCGGCTAAATTACTCAACTTATGTATAGCGTCAGTGAATATTTTATATCAGTTTTTTACACATACTGTGGAATGGAGCTTTGAATACTCTGATTGAAAAGGGAGTAAAAAAAACAAATAAGGAGTTTCCTAGGTATTAAACTAAAGAGCATCAGATGGCGAGGCTATAGTTCTTCAATGAAATTACTTCCTGGTCCAGTCTGACCCGGAGGGGTAGTGAGTGTTAGAGCCCAATCTACGAGTTGAAAAGATCCGTTCTAAACCAATTCGTATGAGCAAAGAAAAAAGCCCTGAAGAAACAATCCCACGAAAATGTTAATATGAACATTCAATGAGCGCAGTTACCTAACCTCTGGCCATGAAATAATCCTAAACGGCTTGACATACCGTCAAAATCAATCAATCGATTTAATTTTGTGTTATTTTTAAGATATAGATTCTTTAAACATTTATTAAAGCATTATATCTGATTTAATAGATTTTTCTTTTTTTTTTTTGTTAAATGGATGCCAATTTTTGGTACATGTGCGTAGTCATATAAAAAATTCAAAACACAATATATATATTTGCCCTGATGTCCGGAGATGTAGAATACGCTAACTCTGCATAGGGGTAAGATCCTTCCAATGGAGCCACCCGGTGGTCATGAATGTTGATTTTTGGTCAATTTTTGGTACATCTGCGTAGTCATATGAAAAATTCAAAACACAATATATATAGCTATATATACACATCTGCCTTAAAAGCAGCTAATGAAGAATTGTTCATTCAATATTTTATGTCGATGACCTTTCTCATATTCTTGCCCACATATTGAAATAAATAACCCTTACAATATTCTTGTCCATGTATTTAAATAAAGATCTTTCTAAATATCATGCCCACATATTGAAATAAATAAAGATCTTTCTAATCATCTTGCCTACATATTGAAATAAATAAAGATCTTTCTAATCCTCTTGCCCACATATTGAAATAAATAAAGATCTTTCTAATCCTCTTGCCTACATATTGAAATAAATAAAGATCTTTCTAATCATCTTGCCTACATATTGAAATAAATAAAGATCTTTCTAATCCTCTTGCCCACATATTGAAATAAATAAAGATCTTTCTAATCATCTTACCCACATATTGAAATAAATAAAGATCTTTCTAATCATCTTGCCCACATATTGAAATAAATAAAGATCTTTCTAATCATCTTGCCTACATATTGAAATAAATAAAGATCTTTCTAATCATCTTGCCCACATATTGAAATAAATAAAGATCTTTCTAATCATCTAACCTACATATTGAAATAAATAAAGATCTTTCTAATCATCTTACCCACATATTGAAATAAATAAAGATCTTTATAGTCGTCTTTTTCGTCAATGCTTAAGAAACCGCCTCCTTGCCGTAATCTGAATAATTTTTCTCTTGACTTTAAAATTTTTCAGTTTTTTTTTTATCACTCCAGATATTCATTACTCCACCCTTTTTAAACACTGATTTCGCTTTTATTATCACGTTCAAAAATGTTATCCGATCTCAAGCAAGGTCTTAGTATTCATCTTTTTATACGGTTCCATTCAATCATCTCCAAATCACAGTTCTGTTATCTATTTTTCTATTTTACTCGCTGAACATCATTTATAGAGATTTTTCCCCTATTTTTATCCCGTATATAACTGTGAATACGTTTATATTGATAAAGGTTTACTTTTGATTGATTGCCACGAAATTGATAACTTAAGGAATTGATTTTTGAAGCTAAAGGTTTGCTCCAAGCTCTTTTATTATTGTCTGAATTTTGTCATTGCAAATTTTTCCTCATGTAAATTTCGACATCCATTTTTGACTAAGGTTTTAAAATTTGATCAATGCACTGTACTTTTCTTGCAATTTCGAAGCTCTTAGATTTTTTTTTTTTTTTTTTGGTAAATTCTTATCTTCGGTTTACATTTTTCTTTCTTTCAGTCTTTTCATGATAATATTCTTCTTCTTCTTCTTCTTCTTCTTCTTCTTCTTCTTCTTCTTCTTCTTCTTCTTCTTCTTCTTCTTCTTCTTCTATATTCACAGTCATTTTTTTATTTCTTCTGCTTTCTTTATTCATAGATTTCTTCTTCTTCTTCTTCTTCTTCTTCTTCTTCTTCTTCTTCTTCTTCTTCTTCTTCTTCTTCTTCTTCTTCTTCTATACTCACAGTCATTTTTTATTTATTCTGCTTTCTTTATTCATAGATTTCTTCTTCTTCTTCTTCTTCTTCTTCTTCTTCTTCTTCTTCTTCTTCTTCTTCTTCTTCTTCTTCTTCTTCTTCTTCCCTAATTTTCTATTTTGCCATATTTCATAACCATATTATAAATGTATGGTTACTGTTTTCCTTCCTACACGCTTCTCTGTAGAACACCTGCCAGCAACCAAGGTTCTGGCTTTTCCAATTGGTACGTAAGAAATTCCAATCCAACTGACATTGCATTCTTGGGCACATATTGCATACATTTAACCTACATCTCATCCGAGTTCCTGAACTTTTGGAATTTTGCCGAGAACAACAACAACAACAACAACAACAATAATAATAATAATAATAATAATAATAATAATAATAATAATAATAAGCACTAGTAGTAGTAGTAGCACAATAGCAATAATATTTTTTTACGTAAAATCATACTACAACCGAAAATGTGACGGAAAATTTGTTTACCATTTTTGCTGTTCTGGTTGTAAACAATTTCTCTTGAAGTGTTTACGAAAAAGACATTAACTAGATATGTCAGTGCGGTTTAAAATACACTTTATTCCCTGCAGAGGGATAAAATCACCCCACCAAAAAAGGAGTGCTTTGCACGAGGGCGCAGTTCCGGAGATTTGGGGAATGTGGAGTACCCCTTCATTGCCATTATTCCCAGGTCTACTTTTAATCTATGGTTCTAATAGCTCTGTTTAAAAATTATTCGTAATGGATAAGAATACGAGAAACTACGTAACAGAGTGCAAGCAAATGATTATTATTAAATACGATTATTAATATTCCCATCTAGTTTTTTCTCTATGCGTTTTATTTATCCATGTAGTGCATCCGTGAGTAGTATTGACACAGCCACTGCTTGGAAGAAATCCCATTTTATTTCATCGGTTAAATCAGACCTTCATATGATCAACAACCTATCGATAGCAGTCCACGCCTTCGCTAAGCGTATGCTAACATCACTATTAGTAGATGAGATACTGCTTCCGAGGTACGTGAACTTGTCTACTAATTTCAGAGGCCGGCCATTTTGAGTAAAGATGACTCCTTCTCGTTTAAGTCATATGTACTAATGCTATGAGCTATTTTTAACGTATCCTGGAAGCACACCCAACGAAAAAACAACTGTACAGCCACTTACCTCCTATCCCAAAAAACATCCAAGTAAGACGAATACATGTGGGACACTGCTAGACAAGTAAGAAAGAATGGATGCGCCAGTGTTGGTCGACCAGTAAGAACTTATTTACATTAGCTGTGTGGGGATACAGAATGTAGAATGGAAGACCTGTTGGAAGCGGTAGATGATAGGGACGTATGGAAAGAGTAAGGGAAATCAGTGCTGTCAGCGTCATTTAATGATGATGATGATTAATGTTTGGAAGTCTTTGAAGGATTATAATGTGTTACTTAAATTCATTGAATTGCTTGCAGATTATTGGTGCAAGATAAGAATTCTTGAAATTCTATAACTGATAGCAAAACAAATAGTTATTATTGAGCAAAAACAATCATTAAACAAAGAAACCAAATCAATCTAAACCTTATCTGTAACTGAGAAAAATTAGACGTTGAGAAGAAGGAAGTGAAAATTCAATGATATGTATTCAAAAAGAAGAGCACATCTATATTTCTGGATGTAATTAAAGCCGTAGTTTTGCTTCGTTTTTTTTTTTTTTTGTTGCTTTTTTTTTCATTCTTTTTTGCTTTTCATTATTTTCAGAAAGACCTGCTAGCAGGTTTTGGTTCATTGCTGGCAAAAATCAATAGTATCTGGTTATCATTAAGTGAGAAAATTCTGTTCTGGTTTCTTTGTTTGATGGCGTATTAACCATAGTAGGTTATTTAATGCCAAAGCCATCCTTGTAGAAGAAAAGTAGTGCTACTATTTAACCGACAACTTGGAGGGAAAAAGGTGAATACTTTACCCAAGAATCAACGCAATAACGCAAGTGGCGTTCGAACTCGTTTACTTCAAGCACTTTAGCCATTGCGTCACGGAAACTCCATGAATGAGATTTTATAGCTGAAAACTCAATCTACATATGGATATTATTGCGTTTTTTGTAACAGTTGTAGTTACCGTGGAAATATATTGGAGATTTGACTTTCGGATGGTAATGCTGATTTATTATTTTGTTTACTGGCATATCAGCCATTGTCAGCTACTTAATACCAAAACTTGGGGGGGGTTGTATGTAAAATTTTGTATGTATTAATACACTTGAAGAAAGATAATTCATTATTTAAATGAGCATTAATAAATTGGTAGGAAAAAAATTGTCATCAACAGTTTCTTTCGACGCTCTTGAAATTCAACCAACGCCTTCTAACTTTTACGAGATGAAAAGAGTTTGATATTTGTTTGCCCGAGGGGCAATTTATAGAATACGGTCAGAATTTAATAATATATGAGCGCTGACCAATCGATTGACCTGATTAGGATACTTCATCCACCTGTCTAACCCCAAGTAAATGCCAAACAGAACTTTTGCAGGTCACATGACCACCGAGTAACCGGTTCATGGACCACTCAGCCACCAAGATCCCGTCATCAGGGATCGCAGGTCACCACTCAGGACCACCGTGTGGCTCCATTGAGGCGATCTTACCCCTCTGCAGAGTTGCAGTCAGCGTATTCTACAGCTCCAGCCAACAGGGCAAACAACTTTCGAAGTAACGTTTGCAAAAAATACTAATGACAAGATATATATATATATATATATATATATATATATATATATATATATATATATATATATATATATCTCAAAATAAAAATTTACCTTACGCTCACTTGCCCAGCCGTACACAAGTTGTTTTATGCATTTTTTTGGGGGGGGGTAGCGCGTTCTATTTTATTGTTTTATCTTTAAACCGTCATGAAAAAGAACTGGAGTTTTTGAAAAGCAATAAAAAAATAGAAAAAAATTATTTGTTTGTGTTTAAGAAAAAAAGAAAAAAAATGAATTAAACTATTTGTAAAAACGGAGTAAAGGAATGTGAGGTAAATAATTGTTTTAGTTTTTACCCTGCTCTGCTTGCCGTCTTCTGAGTACTTTATTCATTCTAACGTTCTTTAAAGATTCATGTGGAATGCACAATCGTCAGAAAGAAATAAAGTAAGTACAGTTGGTGACCTCAGTCGTGGGTGACCAAAAGGCTCCTTTTTAAATAGCTTCTACACTAAGGTGTAGGGGAGGGCGCTACTCCATTACCTGGATTGCTCTATTTTACCCTTGATCATTATCTTATAATATTGAGTATTAAGCAAGGAGACATCAAGTGCCATTTTGGAGTCTTTGGTATGACTCGACCTGGGATTGAACCCTGGTTTCTGGGACCATTGGCGCCCTCTCTACTCATTAAACCAATGAAACTTTAACTACCAGATATCGTGATTTTTTTATGTATTATATATACGTTCAAAAAGTTCTTATCCTCACGTGGAAAGACGCATATAAGTGAACATTTTTGTTAAGACATCACACTACCATATCTTATAAAACGAGAAAAATCTTAATTAGTTTTTCTAGTTTTATTAGAATACGTATTGTGTTGCCATAAAAAAAGAAAACTGTTCTGCAACGTTCTTCTTTCTAGGTGAGGTTTCGATGTTTTAGAACTATTCTCGCATATATATATATATATATATATATATATATATATATATATATATATATATATATATATATATCCCGATTCGCTGTGTGTTTTCTCAGGGGATTGTGACACAGCACAGTTGGTGCTATATCATAAACAAATGAGATATGCTCCCACGATATCCTGAAAGCAAAAGAAGAATAAAAATACCATCAGATGAGAAAAGAATGCACCGCCATGTTTGTAAAATATGTTGTCTGAGTTGACAATGGTATAAATCTCAGGCTGAGATTAATAAATCAGTTGAAGGAAAATAGTCACGGGAAAATAACACATAGGCAAGATTCTTTTGTTGACACCAAATCTAACAACTTAAAATGAAGAACGCCAATTCTTTCACATTTCAGATTATACAGAGCGTCATCTCCAGTTGCCAGCTAAAGATCATATAAATAGTTAAGTGCCTTGACTCGGTCAGATAATTCAAAGTGAAGGGCTCAGTTAACTCAAAGTGAATTGGCCAATTACTTCAAGTCTCATATTACTAAATTACTTTTATATTTATTGGTCCCTGTAAAGTATTAGTGGGTCTCGACGAAATTTCCTGGTGACAAAGACGACGAGTTCATAGAAAACGAGAAAGTCAGACATCGAGTCTAAAAAAATACAAGTCATATTATGAGTATGCCTTAATCTCCCTCCTGTCCAGCCTCAAAATCAAGGACTGCATTGTCGATGAATTTTAGATTACGTTAGTTTTATTTCCTGCGGAGGGATAAGACCCGACCTCTCGAAAAAGGGTGTTCCTAGGTATGACAATAAACTGCATTTGATGGCAAAACTTTATTTCTGGAGATCTTGATAGTGTAGGGTACACCTTCATTACTCTTACTCCCACGTTCTCTCTGATTCTAAGCTTCTGTACTGTTAAGGGTCCCGTCTACATTCAAATAGATCTTTTTTTTAAATGTTTGTACTCGATTAGATCATATTCAAAAAATAAACAAAGGCATAAAGAATAACAATATGCATACACAACACGTGCATTTCCCTAACATCTAAGCATAAAATAACCATCATCATCATCATCATCATCTTGTCGCGCCGCCAGCGCGGATATCCCTGACCCTCTCTCGCCATTTCTCCCTATCATTCATCGCCTCCGGCAGGTCTTCAGGGTTACATCCTGTGTCCTCACATAGTTGCTGTGTGTAAGTTCATGCTGGTCGTCCTACATTTGCACATCCATATGTGGGGGTCCACAGGAGTACATCACTTATGAGCTCGCCCTTGCCTCTCCAGCAGTGTCCCGCGTGTCTGGTTCGTCTAACTTGTATAGTTTTCGTGATGGGGGGCAAGTGTCCGTATAGTTGGAGTCTAGTGGGGTGTTGTCGCCAGGACTTGTTTAATACTGCTCTCAACATTCTTGTGTAATTTCCGTCTAGTTTCCTCTCCAGCCGCTTCGTTAGCGTCCATGTGGTGCATCCATATAGCAGTATCGACCTAACCGCTGCCTGGAAGAAACTGCGTTTCATTTTATCAGTTAGGTCCGACATCCATATGATCGAGAGCCTATCGATAGCTGTCCATGCCTTCGTCAGTCGTGTGTCGATGGGTTGAAATGCTGTAAAAATCAATCAATCATAAACAAGGAGATCTTAAGTGGTATTTGTTGAGTCTATGAACCGTAACCCACCCAACACGGATATGTGGACGACATCACGTGAACCAAAATTTAAGCTCATAACTTATATTCTCACCCAGTCAGTTGGAGCCAAAGACCACATAGACATCAGAGCGGTAAGAACCCCCAATGAGTGTCCTGGAAATGAATTTAAACAATCTGATGGTTAGGCTCCAGTTCTGAAGATTTTGGGAAAAGGGCTGTAATCTTTCATTGCCATTACTCCCCGGTCTACTCTGACCCTAAGCAGTAGTTCCTCTCAAGGTCTTATCTTGGGGTCAAATTGAATTAGTGTCCTGAGTATGAGACTAATATTATCAGATGCTGAGGATCCAGTTCATTTAGCTCTGGAGAATGTGGAGTATTCCTTCAGTGCCATTACTCCCAGATCAACTCTAATTGTATAGGACAAATAAAAATATTTACCCATTAACTATACTTGAAACCATTCAACAGTATGCAAACAAATGACTGATGTCAAATCGAATTATTAGTGTGAAATAGCAATTGTTGGGGCCCTTTAACTGTTAGCCAAATCGGCTGGGACTGTTGAATACACCGACTGCATCTCTGCAGACCCGCGCAACAAGTTTCCTTGATATGATGTTAAACATTTTGATGGTGAGGCTCTAGTAATACTGGAACTTTGGGGGAATGCAGAGTATCCTTTCATTGTCATCGCTCCAATGTCTACTCTAGCCGGAAGGGTAGCACCAGGTAGGGTCCTATCTAGGAGTCAAATATTATTGTTTGACATTTAAACTAAATGCTAATTGTTGGTGAGGCACAGCAATACTTGGAACCATTTAACTGTGTGCAAAAGAATTAGCTAAGACTCGTTTAAAAACTGTACGTAGCCTCAGCTGATATATTAGCTAACAAATGCTCTTTGACCCGTCTAAAATGTTATCTATAACCGGTTCGTTTCACATCATATATATATATATATATATATTATGTGTGTGTGTGTGTGTGTGTGTGTGTGTGTGTGTGTGGATTTGGTATTAAATAACCCACAAGGTTTGATATGCCATAAAGCGTAACCAGCCAACCAATTTATCCTTTACAGGTTATAAACTCACTGACGCGCTGACCCTTCTAAAAACCCTCAACTCTCGTGTGATCGTTTCCTGCACTTACTGCGAGAGTTCCCATGATTGACTCGATGCTGTCTATCAAACAGACTGTCATAAGGTTCACTTAGGCTCGGGGAACGCTGTTACTACATTACACCGGAATGACTGGCAAGTTGTGAATACAGTCTGCATTTTTATTTGGTACATGAAAACCAACAAAGCCGGATGATATTGTAATTTACTGCTGAAAGGTCATTGTTCTTGTGATATTAAAACTTCAACCTGTAAACCATGCCTGATCTCATGATCTTCAGCTGATGAATGTTTTGCTAAAGTCAGAGCTGATTTCGTCGCGTATGTGATTATATAATTAGTTGATTTTGGGACGGGCAAAATCGTGTATTCGAATATACGTACGGCATCGTTATTGAGGTACTATTTACCAACCCCTCCGCTCGGGCAGGATATGACACAAGGTCAATTTTTAAGCGGAGTTTAACAGGTTTGAATTCAGAGTTTTCCTTCTCCTAGACTAATTGCCTCAACAAGGCTGAAGAACCTAGTCCGTCCTACTATTTACCCATCGTTATTGAGGTACTTTCTTTTCTTTTTCTTTAAATTAAAGCAGGTATTCTATCCTGACCTAAAAACTTCCACTTTGACGAATTCTTTAAAGTAATATCAACGTTTCAGACTATAATTTGGTTGGGTGATGTTTTATGGCATTTCAATCCATGTGGGTTATTTGATGCCAAATCCGGTTTTTCTATACGTATGTAATTTGTAATCAAATAGTTTTTTGGTAACTTTTTAAACAAGTTGTTAAGAATTTCATTTGTTGGCTCACATTTAAATCATTTCAATTATTGCTGGTTAACATTATTATTATCTATGTGATATGAATCCTTTGTACACAGCTGAATGGTTTCAAAAAATTAATAATAATAATAATAATAATAATAATAATAATAACATTAATCCTTAGTAAAAGATTGAACTGTTCTATTTGACCCATAAATTGATCCCTAACAGGTACTATCACTACGGGATCTAGAAGCAATGGCAATGAAAAACCTCAGCATTCCGCAAATCTAGTTGACTAGAGCCTCACCATCAGATGCAGTTTAGTGTCATACCCAGGAAAGTCCTTGAGGGGTCTTACCTCTCTGCAGAAGTGAAGTCAGTGTCTTTTACAGCCCCAACCGATGGAGCGCTCAGAAAATAAGAATTTCAAGGAGTCTAGGGAAATGTTCTTTACCATAACCTCCACCACGAGCAGGTTGCAACACAAAGCATTTTTGTAAGCAGAGTAAAGCTGTATTCAATTCAGAGTTTTCTTCCTCTTAGATGGGCTACATAACAAAGATTAAAGAGCCTAATCGGTCTATTTATTTATCCATAGCTAGGAGTGGGGAGAACAAATAGTTTCTAAGACAGATTTGAACTTGCGTCGTCGATTCCATTTTCTACAACGAAAACCGTTACTCTAAGCTCGCTATTTTCGTGCAGATGACAGCGATTGATCTTGATATATATATTTTCTGAATGCTGCTCCCAGTGGAATATAGAATATTTTAATGTACAGGGTTTGTTCATAATGAAGCCGAATTGTTTTTAAATAGTTCACCAATAAATTATTGTGTAGTAGTAGTTTTGATTTTTGAAAACAAATGCAACTCCAAATCAAAGTCGACCTGGGAGTAATGTCACTAAAGGGATGACTCCATAATCTTCAGATCTCTTGAACTGCACCTTTAACATCAGATACAATTTAGTATCATACTCAGGACAAAACGTCTTTGTTTCAAATTAGACAAATACTTCCGGATACTTTTTCAAATATAAAGATTGTCCAATGGAGGTGACCGTGGTGTAATGGTTATCGTCGTAGAAAATGGACACGACGACACGATTTCAAATCCTGGACAAGACTGATTGCATTTCACATTCCACTAATAACCTTGGGAAAGGTATGATTCCAATTATTCTCCCTCCAGCTATGGCGAAATAGTAGGACAGACTAAGTTCTTCAGCCTTGGTGAGGCAAATAGAGTAGGAGAAGGAAAACTCTGAGTTGAAAACTGTTAAACTCCGCTTAAAAAGTGACCTTGTGTCATCTCCTGCCCGAGAGGAGGTGTTGGTAAATATGATAAAGATTGTCCAATAGGGATGATTTATTTTGTGTTGAACGCAGTGTCATCAGTGGTATCAGCATTACAAATTGGAAAGAATATCCAGCAAAGACGATTCTAAATTTGGATGACTTTGCATGTCAACTGACAACAATCAGATTGCGAAAGTGCGTGATGTGTTGCAAAGAATATGTCGCGTGACTTCCTGTGACGATCGCGAAGATGTGGAAATGTGTAATAGATCATTCTACATGATGTTAAAAGAAAACAAAAAATGTTAGTGGTTTACGTATTCTCAAAATGTTTTCCTTGGCTACAAATAGATATTAGAAAAACAGTACAGCGGTGTCACAGTTATACAAGAACTAATTGATACCCCTGCACTACGAATGAAATCGATGACCTGAGTTCATTTCCTCGACGAGGTTGTTTCCGTTTCATTTTGCGCTAATGTCATTGTGAAAGAGATGAATCCATTTGTTCTACCCTAAGTTATGGGTAATTGGGTCTTACTTTTGGTTAGGCAACCAGCTTTAGAGAGGAAAACACGGAATTCTAGCCAGTTGTGTCCGCTTAAGAAAATTGATTTTATGCTACATCCTGTATA
Organism: Sepioteuthis lessoniana; assembly: GCA_963585895.1. NCBI lineage: Eukaryota > Metazoa > Mollusca > Cephalopoda > Myopsida > Loliginidae > Sepioteuthis > Sepioteuthis lessoniana. The sequence goes on along the minus strand of OY757912.1, from coordinate 86,408,760 downwards.
TGGTGGAAAGGCTGTTTGATCATTCTTCTGTGCGGCGTGGCCTCAGCGGATATGTTTTGTTTCGGCAACCTGAAATTTTCTCGATTTCATAGGGTAGAAGTAAAACAAAAAATGGTGCTACCGTAATTATAAACAATCCCCGAAAATGGCCTTCAAAAACAATCCAAGAACTGGCAAAAACAGTGGAAGCGGTGTATCAGTAAAGTCGTGGACTATGTAAAGGTGACAATTACTGTTCATTTAAAGGTGGAGTAATAGAATTTCTTTTTGGAAAAATTCCGTATCTTTTTAGTCCTTTTTAAGTGGAGTACAAATCACCGGCTCATAGTGGGTAGAGTGTTCGCCAATGGTCCGGGAGAGCTGGGTTCAATCCCAGGTCGCGTCATACTAAAGACTTTAAAAATGTTACTTGATGCCTCCTTGCTTAACACTCAGCAATATAAGGTACGTATCAAGGGCAAAGTGGAGCAATCCAGGGAAAGGAGTATCGCCCTCTCCTACACCTTGGTGTAGTAGCTATTGAAAAGGGAGCCTTCTGGTCACCCTCAACTATGCTCACCAACTTTACTTACTTACAAATGGTTTGAATTCGGAGTGTTTGTCTTCCTGACTGGCTGACTAATCAAGAATAAAGAACCCAGTCTGCCCAATATTTACGCCATTGTGTCAAATAAAGCGAAAAGGTATTTCGAAAAGCTGGCCCAATCGGCTGGGGCTGTAGAATACAGCAACTGCATCTCTAAAGAGGGATAAGTGTCCCTCAATGAGTGTCCATGATATGATAGTAAACAATCTGATGGTGAGGCTCCAATAAATCTGGATAGTGTCCTATCTACGGTCAAATAGAACTACTTGTCATTTAAACTGAGTGCATTCAAATGACTTATGCTTATCTGAATTGCTTGAAATAGAACTATTTAATCATTTAACTGTGTGTAAACAAATGACTGATGTTTGTAATACATAGCAATAATTGGAACCACTTAAATCGGTGACTAGTGTTTAAATGATTTACGACACTATTTGAAAAAAGCATGGATCCAACTGTTCTTCGCACAATATTTTCCCACAGCTAAGTAGGGACTTAGAAGGATTCATGTCTTTTTCAAATAGCAGCGTTCATGATTTAAAATCCTTGACCGGATATTATTTCTTTCGACGATAACCGTTGCACTGTATGTTTTGAGTAATATGCTTCCGATTCATTTGACACACTGGCGTAGGTATAGGGCACTCAATGAGGATCTTACTCACTTTAACTCTGTTTTTGGGAACCACCTCTTTCCGTGCTTAAGAGCCACCCGACATATATATATATATATAGGGGCAGTATCATTATACGCTATCACCTGGCTGTGTGAATTCTTAATATTTATCAGGTTTATTTTGATTGTGGCTGTATTTTTGGCACTGAAACGAGATGTTGATTGCAACGTGTGGCGTGGCCCAAAATAACACTTTACCGATATTGTTCGCGGTCACGTGTCCGACTGTCATTCCCAGAGAGGAATTAAGAGTCAAAAGAAACACTGCTGCGCATGTGCAAGCATCATATTCAACATCGACATTGTACTTGTTTTATTTGATAAAGCTATTTTATTTAGTATGTATGATTTTTATATGAAAATCTACAAATTTAAGCCGTCAACAAAGAAAAAATACTTGTCAACATTATTTCTATTTCTTTTTATTAACGTTTACCATAATAGATCTCGTTGTAACACATGGCATTTTAAACAACATTATAAAATATAAAGCAAGTAAATAAAGATGAATAATAACTCGTTCCGAAAATTTTTCTTTCTTGCTGCGAGCAAAGTATTTAAAGTTAAAATTGTTATCTTATCTCTGAAGTAAAGAAAAAAGATAAAACATTATATTTTTTTCGACCACGATTAGGCAACAGAAAAGAAAAACTTGTTTTTTCGACTGACGAGAAAGTATTTTCTGATGTCTTCCGTTCATATCTTAATCTTATAATCTTTTAGTCGCAAATAGAAAGACAGATATTCGAAAGGAAAATATTTTTCGTAGTTCCAGTTGAGAACAAAATATAGGTTAAAATTGTCTCACATATCAATAAAAAAAAGTAATCACATCTTTTATTGATGTAAAGCTTTTAATTTATCTTGTTTTCGTACAATATTGCCGATGATAAGGTGCAATGAGTAAACAGCATCAGGAAGGAGAACTCCTGGTTAATGTGCTGATCAGCAGCCTCGAAGTAAGCAAGTTCGAACTCCACTGAGGCTATTACGTTCACTCTCACACTAATACCCTTACAAAAGATATGGACCCTTAAACCCCACTCCCAGCTGTGGGTTACATGACATTTGAAATGTTTTTCTACAAGGATGGCTTTGATATTAAATAACCTACGAAGTTTTTATTTGTCTCTGCCTCCCACCAGACAGGACTTGACTCAACGTAAATGACCCGAAGATTGGTTTAAAGTGGGGATTAGGGGAGGGGAAGGTCAAGCACGAGCCGAGGCTCGAACCCTGCTGTACTTGGCTGGTCATCGGCTCACTTAGTGCAATGTGAGTCTGGATTAGCTTAGCTGGATATGGACCAAAACACGGGTCCAGGCACGTATGCCTGATTATAGCTTAAACTGGACAACCAGGTCCAGTCCTACACTTGCTGATCAATGGCCGTTGCGCGCCCACCCAGCCAAAAGGCCGAGGTACACGTAAATAACCTACGAAGGTTGATATACCATTAAATAACCGGACCCAAGATTGTCCATATGTATCTTTCCGAAAGGTTGCTACCGCCATCAGTCATTTTCAAGGACACGAATTCTTAATTAAAAGAATTGAGATTTTTGTTTAAGATTTAAACCCACGTTTTTATGCATCAATGAATAGGACACAAATTCAATGTTTCAAAAGGGTCATTAGGCCTTTGGAATGAAAGGTTAAATGTGGAGGTGAAATTTGATTTGCTTTGGTTTTATGGCATATCAATCATTATAGGTTATTTAAAGCAAAATCTTGCTCACACACACACACACTCACACGCACGCACACACACACACACACACACACACACACACACACACACACATATATATATATATATATATAATTTGTCAGCAAATAGTTTGTAGATAGCATTATTTTTAAACGAATAAAAGCACATTTCTCACAGTAAAAGGATTCCAAGTATTGCTATGTAATATCAATAATTTTATTCCCCAAGTATTCCTAACTACTTTTAATATTAATCATTTGTTTGTACACAGTTAAATGGTTTCACATATAGTCGATGATTAAATAGTTCTATTTCACCTATAGATGGTACTCTAACAGTTACTGTCAGAGTGGACCTGGCAATGGCGGGGCACTCTACGTTCCTCAAAGCTATCGAATCAGAGCCTCACCCTCAGATACAGTTCAGATTCATATCCAGGACACTCTCTGTAAGGAGGTTTTACCCCTCTTCAGAAGTGCAGTCGTTGTATTCCACAGCCTCAACTGACAGCCTCAGCCTCAGCTGACAGGGTGGGGGTGTGATTTCAACTGGTTATAATGCGATTCAGTTGATAGGCTGCTGCTTTTTTTTTTTCATGAAAATTGATATGCATATGATAGTAAATGGGATACGTCAATCAGTACAACGTGCATGAGGATAAAAGTTTTGCAATTTACTGTACAATAAATATTACTAAAGCAGAGAGAGCAAAAGCAAAATTCATATTTTTATTACATTTTAAGGTTGGTTGGTTCATTGTGTTTTACAGCATATCAACCTTTAAAGGTTATTTATTGCCAGATCCCCTTTATATATATATATATATATATATGTATATATATATATATATATATATATATATATATATATATATATGTGTGTGTGTGTGTGTGTGTGTGTGTGTGTGTGTGTGTGTGTGTGTGTGTGTGTGTCAGATATATGATATCTAAACGAATAGTTTGTACAAATTTTAAAACGAGCCAGAGCTCGTTTATTTGCATAAAGTTAAATAGTTTCAAGTGTTACTATGTGATAATTATTCTATTTAATAGTCATTTGTTGGTTGGTTGATTGGGTTTTATGGCATATCAACATTTGTACGTTATTTATCGCCAAATCCATTTTTATACAATTATTCATTTTCGCACGAGTACACCGTTTAATTGTCAAAAGCATTTCTATTTCAAGCTATTCAATATATTCAAACAGTTTTAATTCAGTTAATTCAGTTTAGTATTAGCAAAGAAGTTCTATATTAAACAATTCAATTTAGTGTAAGCACAGTTTCAATGTCAAGAACAGTTCCATTTCAAACAATTCTTTTTAGCATAAGTACGCATTTTAAATGTAAGTACACAGTTTAATTGTCAAAAACATTTCTATTTCAAGCTATTCAGTTAAGTCAAACAGTTCTACTTCAAATCATTCACTTTAGCATAAGTATGCATTTTAGTTCTATTTAACCCATAGATAGGGCCCTATCAGGTACTACCATTCCGGGCCAGAATAGATCTGGGAGCAATGGCAATGAAGGGGTACTCCGCATTCCCCAAAGCTCCGGCATCACTGGAACCTCCCCATCAGTTTGTTTAGTGTCATATTCTGGACACTCATGGTGGGGGGTATTCTACAGCCCCAGCCAATAGGGCAAACAGTCATTTGTTTGCACACGGTAAAATAGTTACAGCTATAGTAAATTATTAAACAGTTCCGTTTGACCCACAGATGGACCTCTAATATGAACTACCACTCCAAGTTAGAGTGCAATTGGAAGTAATAACAATGGTGAACTCTATATTCCCCAGAGCTTCAAGTCAGGAGCTTCATCATCAGTTGCAGACTTGTGTCACATACAGAACACTCGTTGTGGTGCTGGGAGGGGTCCTTACCCCTCTGCAATGATGTAGTTGGTAGTTTCTTCAGCCCCAGCCGACTGGGCTGTCACATTTTAAAAAATAACAAATATAATTGAGTTTTATTCAACAATCTAATCTCGAACATCATTTTTGATTTTCTATTTAAGTGTTTTGTTAGTCATTTCAAGTACACACTCCACGTTAATATGACTTGACAAATCTACCTTTTCTCACGTTATGAAACTAAAAATTTCCTCGTAATTTGTTGAGGGAGATAATTTCCTTTAATATCAGTCATCCATCCATCATAATAGGCCTTTGAAGCAAGACTATATAGAGTTCACTAACGTTCTTATTAAGAATGTGTTGTTGTTTTTTTTTTCAATTTATATAAAATTGGATTATTTCTCCATTTTTTTATCCTTTGATCTTGCACTGAAAGCAACCGAAATATTAATGTACATTCTTCCTTTTTCGGCGGAGAAACATGGTTAGGGACTAGGGAGAAATTAACAACTGTTAAGAAAATATCCGTCAGGAAAATTGTTCTATTACTAGCTACAGAAAAATTGTCAGAAGGCATTATTCATTATTCATTAATTTCTTCATTAAAATTTTCCGGGCATTATTGAGACCACGGCTAGATGGGCACCCTGAATACAAATATTCTATCTGCATGTTTCTTTCAAACACTGATTCTTGTCAGTGGAGTTACTCACGACATAAAATACACCTGGACTGTTTGACATGCCATTAAAATCAATCAATCAATATTTACTCATTAGCCGAGGAGCCTGTAAATAGAACAAGTCGTTTCTGAACCACTTCTTGCTTGAAAACTCTAGGTTTCTTCGCGAGAAAATCACTCCTGCGAATGCTACTTTGACGTGCTTTTTGAACGAAGTAGACCTTCTGGAAAATTTCAGGTCTCTTCGCAAGAAAATCACAACTGTAAATACCATTTTTTTTTTTTTTTGCTTTCTGAACGAAGTAGTCATGGAAATTTTCAGGTTTCTTCGTGAGAAAATCACTCCTGCGAATGTCAATTTTATTTGCTTTCTGAACAAATTAGACTTTCTTAAAAAATTTTCAGTAAGAATTTTCTTTATAAAGCTTATGAATGAAAATTGCAATTATTTGCATCAAAAATATTTTCACAGTTAAAATCTGACTAATTGATTGATTAATTTTCATGGCATTTCAAGTCGTCTACGTTTATTCTTTGCCAAGAGGTGAGAGAATCGTGTTCATTGTACGTTCGTATTCACATTTTTTCTGTAGTTCTAGGAGTAATCTTCATTTTATTTTCACATGGTTATGTGATATAAACCAATGCAAATAATACAAATAATTTACACACTTTAGTACGATTTCGAATGACTAAAGAATAATCCTTAGCCTCAATTAACTATTCTTACAACAAATAATTTACATTTATATGGTTTCAAGTACTCTTATCAAATGCTAATAATTTTCAGATAGTTAGATTTGATCAAATAGGTATAACAGCTCCGAGTAAATGTGAATCTGGGAGCCATGGCAATGAATGTGAACCCCACACTCCAAAGAGCTCCAGATTCAGTTTAGTGTCATACCCTGGACGCCCCGTTTGAGGGGTGGGGATTGAGGGTGATCTTACTCTTCTGCAACATACTGTAAACCCCACCAACGTAAGGTTAGGAATTCGCGTACAATATTGCTGGGTTGGATGAAAGTGAATTGTTTTCTGAACTAATAGCCAGTGGTAAGGAGCACCACCAACCAGAATTTCAAAAAATGTTCTGACCATATTATTTTTCTCCTCTTCCTTCTCCCTTTCCCCTCCTCCTTTTTCTGGCCAAATTCAAACTTGTCCATTTTTTTCTAAGTTCAAAAGCTAAATTCCGCATTGTGTATTGATCAAGTATAAAGCTGTCATCAGTAAAATTGCCGATTTCCCCACGAAATTAGCAGAAACATAATTACTAATTGATTATCTGTTTCCATTATGAATTGTGTATGGTGTGTTTCCGGTATATAGAAATGGCGAAAAATCAAGGACATCTCAAGTAAAATATACGTTCAAATTTCAAGTACACCTTTTCTGTAATGTACTTGACTAGAAGTTAATATAAATCTGAAATCAGTACAGCAGAAGGACATATGTACAGAAATAGCTTAAATGTATACCGTCAAATCTGAAAGGTACGTCCAGAAAATCCGCATCTGATATAATAGCTCTACTCTGGATTAGACGCTGACTTCAGGAAGTGAAAGAAAATATGTAACAATTTATCTAATGAATCATGACGAGATTTTATTCTGATTATCTCTCATTTCTTTATTTATATATTTAATGTCTTTCTTGATTTCTTGATTTCTTTCTCTTTCACCACCACCTTCCTTACTTCTTTCTTTCTTATTTTTGTCCTTCATTCGTTATTATCATTTTTCTTTCTTCATTATCTCTGTTCTTTCTTTCTTTCTTTCTTTCTTTCTTTCATCGTTACCTTCAATCCTTCTCTCATTCCTTTCTTTGACATTCTCGATTTTCTTTCTTCATCATCCCCTTTCTTTCATTTATTACAGATATACACACCAGTAAATAAAAACTAACTCACTCACAAGGACACACATACACACACCCACACACACACACACATATATATATATATATATATATATTCATGGCAAAATACAGATATATGTATATGTAGATATATGCACTTTTTATCTATATGTCTCTGTGTGCTGGTCCAGGTTATGTTGTGGTTAACTTGCTGGACTGCAACATCGTTGTAAACAAGTTCTAACTCCAGTCCCGCTATTACGTCCACTTTTGAACTGATACCGATAGGAAAGCTTTGAACTATTTGGTCCCCCGACCAACTATGGGTTAAATATCATCACAAGTGACCTACAAAGATGCCTTTTACCTTAGATAATTCACTAAGTTTGATATGCCATGAAACAAAGAAACAGAACCGATAGATCTCCGTGTACACTCACGTATATTTACAATCATTAATCAACTGGTATTGTATCACTTCTCTCTCTCTCTCTCTCTCTCTCTCTCTCTCTCTCTCTCTCTCTCTCTCTCTCTCTCTCTGAGGATAGATCGATAGATCAATTTATAGGCGATCTCATATTGAAAATCTCAACAGTTTGCGTGACCCTGACATAACTTGTCAACAAAAACATATATTATCTTGTTACACATGTTGGAACAGAAATTTTTTTCTGTAAATTTACCTGGTCACCTGTTATATGGCAGAAAATTGTGAAATCGAAAGACAACTTTGCAGTTTTGAATGAAAAAGGCGTAGTGCTAAGTAACGTTGAATCACAATATCGGTATTTTCAGCAGAACTCAACCGGCATTTTCCTTGTTAGAAAAGAACAGAGATAGCTTGGTAGATAATGACCAGGCTGAGATAGATAGATAGATAGATAGATAATGAAACCACAGATATATATATATATATATATATATATATATATATATATATATATATATATATATATATATATATAAAGAGAGAGAGAAGCAGATATAAAAAGGTGATAGTGAAAGAAAGAAAGAAAGAAAGAAAGAAAGAAAGAAGAAAGAAAAATTACGAGAAAGGAAAAAGAAAGAAAGAATCATTGAAAAGGAGGTAATAAAGAAAGGAATTAAAGAAGGAAGTAAGGGTGGAAGGTGATGGAAAAGAAAGAAAGAAAGAAAGAAAGAAAGAAAGAAAGAAAGAAAGAAAGAAGCTGCGAAAAAAGACAGAAAAAATAAATACCGTAAATAGGAAAGAAAAAGAAAGAAACAAAGAATAAAACAAATAAAAAAAAATAATAAAAAAATAATAAAAAAAAAGATTTAAAACTAAATGCATTAAAAGAAAGAAACGAAGAGAGTAAGAAAAAATAGAATAAAAGATAGAAAATATGCAATAACGATAAAGAAATGGCTGAAAGAAGGAATTTTAAGAAAGCATGAAGAAGAAATTAAAGAAGAAAGCCAATGTCAGTTGTAAATGTAAATAATGGAACGATTTTCAAAATGAAGTGGGAGAAGGGAAATGTTTGTTGCTCTAACTGATATTCATTCAACGAAAAGGTGTCCACGAGATATAATGGCTAAAGTGTTGGACTATAGCCTCGAAGTAAGTCAGTTCGAAATCTCGTCGCGCTATTGTTCACTTTCGGACTAATACCCTTCGGAAAAGTATGGAACCCTTTATCCCTCTGGCTATGATTTGAATATTACCACTACTATTCTTTTATAAGAATAAATTTGATATTAAATAAGCCACAAAGTTTGATATGCCATTTAAATGAAGAAACCCATACTCATTCAAAGAAAATGTTTTTTTTATCGTTCTTTCACCCCATATACGATTCAACGACCAAGTTACTTTAACTAAAAAACAAGTAAAAAAAGTCATAAATCGAATAAATAAAACTAACTTCACTCATGATGGACCAAAAAAAGAAACTGTGCAAATGTCAAAATAGTTAAACAATATAATCAAAAAGCAAACATATTCATGATTCTTACTCAAAATTCTATTTGCTTACAAGCCGGTGTCACCCAGAAGGTTTGTCGGAATTGTACAAACGGTACAAGTGACCGTGATTTTTGTTGGGTATTTTTGTTCTTTTTGTTTAGTTTTGTTTTGTTTTGTTTTGTTTTTTTTTATATATGGAGAAGAAATTCCATTCTCTTTTCGAAAGAAAAGCAAGAGAGAAAAAATATAATTATAAACATAAGTTCATGTTTGTACCATTAATCATCATCATCATTATTATCATCATCAAATTATTCGTAAGTTACTTTTAACTAATTCCTGATGAGTCCCCCATGACTGCGACATCGTAGTAAGCAAGTTCAAATCCCAGCCGCACCATTACGTTCACTTTCGGTCTAATGTTTCAGGGAAAGGCATGAAACCATTATACCCTTAGTTAAGGGTTAAATATTACCACTACTGTTCTACAAGAATGACTTTGACACCAAATAACCCACGAAGCTTGAATGTCTATTAAATTTTTAAAAAAAACAACTAATGTCCATATATTTTTCATAAAACCAAAAATGCCAAGACGCTATTATTTCAAGTGGAACATTATGGAATTAAAATGGATTTTATTAGGAATCATTTATACCCAAGTGGTGGTGGGGCAACTAAAGGATATAGTACCACTCATCTTTATTCTAGTTATTGTTGTTATTTATAAATATGTTCGCCTCCTGTCACTGTTCAACTTTCTCACTTGTTTAAAATGTCAAATCGATTCTCTTCATTATCTAACACCGAGATAGTAGTATAGGCTGTGATTAAGCTATATACGTATGTGTTCAATAAGTTTCCAGACTTTTTTGTACAGGTATTTAAAATTGTGGTACACACTAGAAAATTCAGCATGTTATTGCTATACATCTTATGAGATGTCTGACTAATTTTTATGATTTCAGGTTTAAATGAACAGCTACAGCAGGAATTGGAATACACCCTACTAAAGCCTGATTGTCACAGCTGATGAATTTCAAAATTGCAATCTGGACGTGAAGACGCTTTAGAAGAACGATATGCAAGAAAATTCTGTCTTACACTTAGAAAAAATGCCACATAAACGTACGGAATGCTTCATACTGCTTTTTGTCCATCTTGCATGAATCGAGCATCAGTTTTTGAGTGGCATAAGAGATTCAAGGAAGGCAGGAAGTCTGTGAGGGATGATGAGAGGTGTAGGAGGAGTAAGGAAGTCAATATACCAGAGTTGATTTGCCAAAGGGTTAGGGTTACTATGTTGAGGCTTTAAGGGAGTTCAGGAAGAGATTCCGTCGGAAGAGGCCAGCACTCTTCAAATCGGGTCAGTGGCATTTCCACCAGAACAATACACCAGTCCTCAACTCCATCCGTGTCAGAGACTATTTGACCAAGATGGGCATCAAGACAGTCCCTCAGCCTCCCTATAGTCCAGACCTTGCTCCTTGTGACTTTTGGTTATTCCCTAAACTCAGAGGCTGTCGTCATGACACAATTGAGGAGATGAAAGAGGCTGTGACAAAGGTCATTGACACGCTCACACAAGAGGACTTCCATAGGACCTTCCAGAAGTTGTTGGAACGATACAACAAGTGCATTGCAACCGGAAGAGATTACTTTGAAGGGGACTTGAGTTTCATTTGTGTACTATCAATAAAAGTGCCCATCCGAAAAAAAGTCTGGAGACTTATTTAATGATCCTCGAAAGTTTCCAAAAGATTCTGTTATCCACTTCTATAATCTAGAATAATGTACATCAGCTTAGATTTATCAATCCTTCTATTCACACACAAACCGACAAATACCAGTTATAATTTTATTAATAACAAAGTATCAAATTGTTAAGTACTGACAGCCCCCAAGTTACATAGGGATAATATTCAATTTTTATTTATTGTGCTAACTCTTAATTCAAAGTTTTAATTCTACTCCCAATCATTCTTTACTTTTAGTGAGCGCTATCTTGCATGTATATATGTGCAAGACCAAAAATATTGGCAGGCCCATTGACTTCTGCCACGTAGAACGGGTTTTCAACCAGCTATTATTAATGTTCTGGGAATTTCACAATAATTCCTTTCCTTGATTTTAGTGATTTTCATCCAATAAACCACTTTTTAAGTTTTCCTTGATACTTAGTTTTGTTTCTTTCGACATTTTAAGACAAATAGCATATAAAGTTGTGTGTAGAAAGTAGGGACTGAAGAATACACAGACTGCTTCTCTGCAGAGGGGTGAAACCACCCCAACGAGTTTCCTGTATATGACACTAAGCAATCTCATTGTGAGGTTTCAGTGATGCTGGAGATTTGGAGAATGCAGAGTAACCATCATTGCCATTCCTCCCAAGTCAACTCTGGGTCGGAGTGGTAGCGCCTGATAGGGTCCTATCTATGGCTCAAAAAGAATTAAACTGTGAACGTATGCTAAACTGAATGGCTTGAAATGGAAGAGTTTTGAGATTTAAACTGCGTACTTATTCTAAACTGAAGTTCTTGAAATACAACTGTTTATTTATATAAAATTAGATTTGGCATTAAATAACCTAAAAAAGTTGAAATGCAATAAAAACCAACCAACCAAACAAACAAACAAACATATAAAGAATTGTTCTTCTTACAACATTTGCGAATTGTAATGAACTGTACTAAAACACTCTACATCAAATGCATCAAAATTAATATTTGAATTTCTTCTCGATAGCTTATTGTAGTGGTTTGTTGTTGGTGTTTTTACTTTTCTTTTCTTTTTTTTTTTCTTATTCGCTCAACTGCCATTAAATACGGACCACAATTGAAAGTGATCATCCCTTAATTATATTCGTTTTAGTTTGGTTTGGCTGTTTAGGGTTTTTGGCATATCAACTTTTGTAGATTATATAACGCGAAATTCATTTTTATAAAAATAATCAAATCTATTTTAAACAATTCAGTTTAGCATAAATACGCAGTTTAAATGTCAAAATCATTTCTATTTCAAACTATTCAGTTTAGTCAAACAGTTCTAATTCAAACAATTCAGTTTAGTATCGGTATAGTTCTTTCCACGCACAGTTAAATGTCAAAACCGTTCTACAATTCAGTTTATCATAACTACGTAGTTTAGTTCTATTTGACCCATATCTGGTTCTACTACTCCAAGCCAGAGTGGACCCGGGAGCGATGGCAATGAAGGGGTATTCTGCATTCACCAAAGCTCCAGCATTACTGGAACCTCACCATCATGTTGTTTAGTATTATATCCAGGACACTTGTTGTGGGGGGGAGGGGAGTCTTACCCCTCTGCAGGGAAGCAGCCCCAACCGACTGGGCAACATTTTCATTTTCTATATGAACTAACTTTGAATTCTAGGCCTAAAAATATCTCATTTTTCAAAGTTACTCATTCTTTTATGTCGCGCAAAAAGGCTGCATTTAACGCGTTCTTATGAAGAACAGGACTCCTGTTCATACAAATCTGCATCTGACATGTGCATTCGTCTCGAGATGTTAATTGTCATTCTTGCCAAATATCGGTAGCTCATCAGTATACCCGTATGTATATATGTATGTATATGTATGTATGTATGTATGTATGTACCCACGTATACATATATCTATATTGGTGCATGTGAATGCGTACATTTTACAACTCTTCCACCACGGGTAGGACGCGATGCAAAGTTTATTTTTAAGCGCAGTAGAACTGGTTTGAATTAAGAGTTTTCCATCTCACAGAGCGGTTTCTGTAACAAGATTAAAGAACCCTGTCTCGCTCTACTCTTTGCTCATAACTTTAGAAAGATAGATTCATGCCTTTCCCCAGGTTATCAAATGCACAGCCACGTTCAAGATTTGAACTCGAGTCACCAAGTTCATTTCTTACGACAATAACCATAATGCCAATAGTGCTGCTCTATGATTATATCTATACCGTTAACGTCTATTTTAGACACTTCTCGGTGTCTTAAACATAGTATATATCTGTCATATAATACATTTTAATTATTCTAGCTCCATAGCCATACATCTTAAAATTCATTCTATTCCTAAATCCAAGTTTCGAAAAATTCTAGTCGAAAACACCACTATAATCGCACACGAAATTGGAGGTGCCTGTGGTGTAACGGTTATCGTCGTAGGAAATGGACACGGCGACACGAATTCAAACCCTGGACGTGACTGATTGCATTTCACATAGCACTAATACTCTTGGGAAAAGTATGAATCCAATTATTTTCCCTCCAGCTATGGGTCAATAGTAGGACAGACTGGGTTCTTCAGCCTTGGTGGGGAAACTAGTCTAAAAGAAGGAAAACTCTGAATTCAAACATGTTAAACTCCGCTTAAGAAAAATTTACCTTGTGTCATATCATGCCCGAGTGGAGGGTTTGATAAATAGGATAATCGCACACGAAATTGATAAGCTGCGACTACAAATCTTAGACGCCCTACATATAAAAACAAAACAAAATAATTAAAATCAATAGAATTAATTTTGAAAATAGCGACAATTTTTTTAAATGTAATGTTTAGCATTTTTTTTTATATTCTGTATTCCTTGATAAGTAGTCTATTTTCGTTGATAGCATCCTGTTTTAAATTTATCAGCAACTCAGTTTTATCCAACTCTTCGTTCTCATATTCTTGTTATTTTTAAGAAAAAAACTTTGAAAAACTTTCAAAACTCATTAAAAAAAAAAACACTCCTTCCACATGCAAGCAACTCCTGATGATGGCCTATGAAGGTTTCGAAAGCACTTGGGAAAATTTTGGTAAATTAATCCATCAATTCCAACCTGAAACCAAGACACTTATCAGGGTTTGGGTTTCTTTGTTTAATGGCATGTCAACCTTCGTGGGTTATTTAATGCCAAAGCCATACTTCGAGAAGAACATCAGTGATGCTATTTAAACCATACCATAAGGGGATTCATACCTTTCCCAAAGGTATTTGTCCGAAAGTGAACGTAATAGCGCGATTGGATTTCGAACTCGCTTACTACGATTCCGCAGACCAGCGCTTTAACCATTACACCACGAGGCTACTCCCATTTATCAAAAAACTCGAAACGATCTTAATCAAATTATACACAAAATTTGTCTTTATTATTTAATGAAACATGCTAAAATGAATAACTGCGGCCTAACTACACATCTGTCATATATATATATATATATATATATATATATATGTGTGTGTGTGTGTGTGTGTGTGTCTGTGTCTGTGTCTGTGTGTGTCTGCGTGTATATATATATATAGCGAGAGAGAGAGAGAGAGAAAGAAAGAGAAAGAATGGGTGTGACTGTCACAAGTAAAAAGCTGACGACAGGTGAGAACAAATTAGGTAGCTGCTAGAAAGATAGGTATAGTTATTTATGAGAATGAGATTTGTCCAACTGCTCTCTCAGCAAGACACTTTTTGCGACAAACATTAATTGTATGCAGGTGAGTCGATGCTTTGTAAAAAATATTACCAGATGTGGGGAAAGCACAGGGGAACGAGTAGACATGCCTTTCCTAAAATGATTTCTACAAAATGAAAGCGAGCCAGATTGATGTGGAATTCCACCTCGCTCCACTGATTCCATACTTAAAGCTGTTATACTAAAACATGCCTGTTAAAAAGTAGTCGATAGTTACACAGTCGAATGTTATTGTGAAATAGTAATTGTATAGTAAACGATTTAGTAGATTAATATTCAACTTTATTTTATTATCATATATTATAAGCAATCTTGAACAAGTCCTGTCGGCAGCACCCCACAAGACACCAACTGTACGGCCACCTGCCTCCTATCACGAAAACTATCCAAGTTAGACGAACCAGACATGCAGGACACTGCTGGAGAAGCAGGGACGAACTCATAAGTGATGTACTCTTATGGACCCCCACATATGGCCGAGCAAGAGCAGGACGACCAACACGAACATACATTCGGCAACTATGTGAGGATACGGGATGTAGCATAGAAGACCTGCCAGAGGCGATGAACGATAGGGAAAAGTGGCGAGAGAGGATCAGGGATATCCGTCGTGCCACCAGCGCGACATTATGATGATGATGATGAATTGAAAATAAGTTCTTGCTGGCCGGCCAACTCAGGTACGTCTATATGTAATCGTCCACTGAAGAATCCCACTAATAAGTTCGTCCTATTTGTCTCCAGCATTGACCCGTATCTCTTGTTCATCTCACTAACCACATATTCTAAAATAAAATTTAATAATAACCAATTAAATCGTTTACTATAAAATGAACATTTCACCACAACATTCGTCAATGTAACTCAATAAGTAAAGTTGGCGATCGTAGTCGAGGGTGACCCGAAGGGCTCCTTTTTCAATAGTTACAACACTATGGTGTAGGAGAGGGCGCTACTCCTTTCCCTTGATTGACCCACTTTAACCTTTTTGAATCTTTGGTATGACTCGACCTGGGATTAAACCCTGGACTCCGGCGCCATTGCCGAACACTCTACCAATTAGGCCAATGTAACTACCGACTTCTTATTATATGTAATCGTCCATTGAAGAATGCCACTAATAAGTTCGTCCTTTTTGTCTCCAGCATTGTCCCGTATCTCTTGTTCATCTCACTAACCACATATTCTAAAATAAAATTTAATAATAATCAATTAAATCGTTTACTATAAAATGAACATTTCACCACAACATTCGTCAATGTAACTCAATAAGTAAAGTTGGCGATCGTAGTCGAGGGTGACCCGAAGGGCTCCTTTTTCAATAGTTACAACACTATGGTGTAGGAGAGGGCGCTACTCCTTTCCCTTGATTGATCCACTTTAACCTTTTTGAATCTTTGGTATGACTCGACCTAGGATTAAACCCTGGACTCCGGCGCCATTGCCGAACACTCTACCAATTAGGCCAATGTAACTACCGACTTCTTATTACTACTCATCTCACATATCATCCCAGTAAGACAAACAAGACATGTGGAACATTGGTGAAGAAGTAATGATGAATTCGTGAGCGACGTTCTTCTTTGGACCTGTACACATGCTAATATCAGCCGACCAGCAAGAACTTATTTTCATCATCTCTATGCGGACAAAGGGTGTAGTGTGGAAGACCTACCGGGCGTGATGACAATAGGGAGAGATGGAGAGAGAAAAATTAGGGAAATCTGTATTGTCAGCGTGACTTGATGAGGATGATAATGGATATTATCTTATAAATCGTTCAGACGAGCACATGTTTTATATGAATTTTATGTTGAAAAAAAAAAAATTCAAGTTTCATTGTTGATACTGATAGATCGCAACTCGTATTTTTAAGAATGAATAAATCTGTAAATTCAAAAAAGATTTAACCTTTTGGTACTATTTACCCAACCCCTCCGCTCGGGCAGGATATGACACAAGGTCAATTTTTTAAGCAGAGTTTAACAGGTTTGAATTCAGAGTTTTCCTTCTCCTAGACTAGTTGCCTCACCAAGGCTGAAGAACCTAGTCCGTCCTACTATTTACCCATAGCTGGAGGGAGAATAAGGGGGTTCATACCTTTCCCAAGGGTATTTGCCCGAAAGTGAACGTAATAGCGCGACTGGAGTACGAACTCACGTACTACGATTCCGCAGTTCATGGCTTTAACCATTACACCACGAGGACACCCCACCTTTTGGTAGGGCTTTGAACAAGCAAGCTGTATTCTTACAGAAGAGTATTGCCTAGTCGGCTGGGGCTATAGAATACACTGATTGCATCTCTGCAACGATAATTCTGGATATGACACGAAAAAATATGATGGTGATGTTCCAGTAAAGCTGGAGCTTTGGGGAATGCGGAGTGCCCTTTATTGCCATCGCTTGTAGGTCCACTCTGGCCTGCAGTGTTAGCACCTGATAGGGTCCTATTTATGGGTCAAATAGAACTAAACTGCGTGCTTATGCTAAAGCGAATTGTTTGAAACAGAACTCTTTTTGACGTACTAATGCTAAACTGAATTGCTTGAAATAGGACTCTTGTGAAACTTAAACTACGTTATTATGCTAAACTGATTTGCTTGAAATAGAACTGTTTTGACATTTAAATGAGCGGACTCAAAAACTCTTAATATAAGGTGGAAAGTTACCTCGTTCGAATTGTGAGCCTTTCCCAGCTATCACGAGCCTAGCGATTGGGGTCACACACCGGCCGTATTGCTCGCTACACGGATCGGTTGGTGTGACTAGGTCACGTGGTCTTGTGACGTTAGTCAAGGCGGCCTGACATGGGTAACGGGTACTGGCATTCATGTCACGCGCGCCGAGACCAGCGATCTTCGTGCCTCACTGGGGCCTTCTCTCCAGGCTCTAAGCCTCTCCGGAGAAGCTAGATTTATCGCCTGGCACCCATATTTAGGGGGATATCAATGGAGCCCGAGTCATTTTGGGGGATGCTGGGCATGTCTGGGCTACGGATCTGTTCCCTGACCATCCTCAAAAAGGCCTTATGCTGCACTCGTTCGGTTGGTGGGACGTAAGACAAATACAGTGTGCCTTCACCGGCTCTGACTCGAGCGAGCCTCACGATTCGGATCTCACGACGGACAGGTTGCTCGCTGCAGAGATCGGTTCGTATGGCAAGGTCTTGAGGTTTTGCAACATTGGTCAAGTACGCTTGATATGGGTACCAGGAAGCGGGCGTCCATGTCACACGCGCTTAGACTGGCTTTCCTTGAGCCTCAGGAGGCCGTCTCTTCAGATTCCAACCTGCTCCGGAGGTGCCAGGTTTATTGGTTGGCGCCTGAGATGCCCTTTCTTAGAGGAATGCCGATGAGACCCAAGGTATATTTGGAGCCAACGGACATGTCTTGGCTACAGCCCTTCACACGGACCCACCTTAAAAAAAGGTCTAATGCCGGTCTTGCTCGTTTTGTGGGATGTGCGAGAAATACAGTGATCATATTTACCCAACCCCACCGCTCTGGCAGGATATGACACAAGGTCAATTTTTAAGCGACAAATACAGTGATTGGTCATTGGAGTTAATGAGGGACCGAGTAACTGAGTGAGTGGTAAGCAGCGAGTGAGCAGTGAGCTGAGAGTGAACAGTGAGACTAATGCGGTGAGCCTAGAGCGAAGAGCAGCACGCAGAGAGTAAAGCTGGCACAGTCGAACTGTAAAGTCTTATTAACTATATCGTATTGTAGTTCCTTTAGGAAGCAGCGTCGAATCAACCGAAAAGGACATCGAAAAAAGGTTGGCGAAAGCATGGACAGCTATCAATAGGCTATCGATTATATGGAAATCAGACCTAACCGATAAAATGAAACGCAGTTTCTTCCAGGCAGCGGTCACATCGATACTGCTATATGGCTGCACTACATGGACGCTAACAAAACGACTGGAGAAGAAGCTAGATGGCAATTACACAAGAATACTACGTGCAATCTCGAACAAGTCCTAGCGGCAACACCCCACAAGACACCAACTGTACGGCCACCTGCCCCCTATCACGAAAACTATTCAAGTTAGACGAACCAGACATGCAGGACACTGCTGGAGAAGCAGGGACGAACTCATAAGAGATGTACTCTTATGGACCCCCACACATGGCCGTGCAAAAGCAGGACGACCAGCACGAACATACATTCAGCAGCTATGTGAGGATACGGGATGTTGTCCTGAAGACCTACCTAGGGCGATGAACGATAGGGAGGAGTGGCGAGAGAGGGTCCGGGATATCCGTGCTACCAGCGCGAGATGATGATGATGATGATGATTGTACGCAAACAGCACGTTACAACACCATTTAATAAAGAAACCGAAATTGAGTGATTAATGAAAGCTATTCCTGAAGCTCTAGGCATGAATTAACCCTACATGGTTTGGCATGCCGTTAAAATCAATCAATCAATTAATCTGTTGAGTAGAAATGGAAGGTCTGATTTGATTGTAGGGGACTTCCATTGGCAGACATGGGAGGACATAAGTTAACTCCTCCCATGTTATAAAAACAGTCGAGTAAGCAGAGGCCAGGTGTGTATATTTTTAGTATTCACGTTTGATACCGGAATGAAGAAATTCAGGATCAGAATTCCTATTGACATTTGTGGTTATTTTATACAATCAATGAAACATCTTCTTTCTTAGAACATCTGCGCTGTGGATCAAACTCCTTCTTGAATGTTTTCCTTCAGGCTACAACTTCGGAATTTTTCAGTCTGGCATTAATAAATGTCTGATACCATTTTAGTTTAGATTTCTTGTATTTTTGTAATAGAATTTTGTTATATTTTTACGCTTCATATGTTATTTTCTTACCCTATGTTTATCGAGGCCAAGCAGCGTTGTTAAGGGTAACTTTGAGTTTAAAAATGAAACCAAGCAGATAAAATAGCAAAAATCTTATTCCCTTTTTTTTTTAATTGTACAAAACTTAACTTTATATCATAAAATAGCACATCATCTTTGGGCTGATTGTTTAATGGCATATCAACCTTAGTAAGGTTATTTAATGCCAAAGCTAATCTCCCTAAAGAACAGCAGTAGCACTATTTAACCCATAGCTGAGAGGATAAGGGGGGGTTCATACCTTTCCCAAGGGTATTTATCCGAAAGTGAATGTAATAGCGCAACTGGAGTTCGAACTCGCTTACTACGATTCCGCAGTCTATCGCTTTAACCATTACACCACGAGGACACTCCACTCATTGGGCTGGGTTAGTTGTATGTTTTCACCGGTGTTCGAAACCAAATAATAATTCTAATAACTTAAATACTGATTTTCTAGGCAGTCTGCCCCACATTACTGAAGGGAATCACATGACACACTAATTCTACTGCTCCGTCTCCGCTTCTAATCTTGTGCTGTACGTAATAAATTAAAAAGGGGTAGTACCCGTGGTGTAGTGGCTAACGTGTAGGTTAATTCGTTGGCTGTTTTGTTTTGTTTTTTTACGGCGTATCAACCCTTTTCGGGTCACTTAACGCCAAATTAAAATTCAAACAATTAAGTTTAGTATAAGTATGGTTTACAAACTGTTAAATACCAAAACAGTTCTTTTTCAAATAATTCCGCATAACATAACTACGTAGTTTTGTTCTATCTGAGCCATTGATATGACCCTATCAGGTGCTACCACTACAGGCCAGAGTGGACCTGGGATCAATGGCAATGAAGGGGTACTCCGTATTCCCCAAAACTCCTGCATTACTGGAGCCTCACCATCAGATTGTTTAGTGTCATATCCAGCACATTTATTGGGGGAGTTTTACCCCTCTGCAGAGATGCAGAGGTGTATTCTGTAGCTGCACCCAACAATCGACTAAAGTGTTGGATTGTGACATAGTAAGCGAGTTCGAACTCCAGTCGTGTTAGAATATTCACTTTCGGACTAATACTCTCGAGAGAGGCATGAACTTCCTTATTGTAGCAGCTATGGATTAAATAGCATTATAACAGTTTTTCTACAAGGATGGATTTTGAAATTAAATAACCCATAAACCGCTAACAAAAGAGGCCAAACCAAATTTAAAATTTTTTTAGATCCGTACTCACCGCCGCTACGTTAAAATGTGCCCGTTAAATGTAAGTCAGTGGTCATGGGGTAAGTCCACGTAGAGTAGTGGTTAACGTGCTGGACTGCGATGATATTGTGAGTTCGAACTCCAGTCGCGTTGTTGCGTTCATTTTTGCACAAATACTTTTGGGATGGGTAAGAACCCCCTTATCCCCGCCAGCTATCGATTGAATAGTACCACAACTGTTCTTCTAGATTGATGGCATTGGTATAAAATAACCAACGAAAGTTGATATGTTATTTAAAAAAGAAAACTAACCAAAATGGTCATGAGTTGAATGGTATCGTAAAAATTTCTCTGTACAGTAAACTAATTAATAGATATATATCCACCACTGAATTAAGTACCTTGACACATTTATGCAGAAGGAGATAAGTAGAAATACAATAATATGCGGCATAACTTCCTCTGAAACAAAGTCCGTCTGCTTATACGTCCTCAGTTATTAGCTATAAAAGTAAATAAAAACAAACAGGGAGCCTTAACTAAAGTAATCTGTCTCTAAAGAGCATGATTGCCGAATAAAAGCTTATGGTGATGCTGAATATACAATGTTAATTTCTTTAAAGTCTATAATTGTTTTGGAGTTAAAAAAGATTAATTAAAAAATAAAACGGTTTGTTGACGCAAAGTACATTTCGTAAAATGTTCCCTATTTTAGAAACTATCTCAGATGTTTTTGTACAAAATGAATGCCTTTTTCAAACTTCCGCTGGATTTTGAGTTATAACTGGGTATATGGATAAATTGTCGCCATTTTAAATTATTAATTTCGCGCATGCACTTTGTTCATTTCCGGTTTGGTCTACTATTGTGGACTAGTCTATCGCACCTTGTCTGGGAGTGGTAAAGCTGGTCTATGACAAATTTACAGCTGTTTAGGGCAGTGCGTATCTAATCATACGGGGAGCTTTACAAGAACCGGCTGTGTAATACCAATTCTTTGCACCCTGTTGCGAACTACTAATTAGTATGTACTAGTATACCAAAACATTATAGGTTTCTATACGCAACTACTTTGCAGCAAACTAGTCAGATAGGGACTGTCTACGAGGAAAGCAGCACCATGAAGCAATTCATTCCATCAGAAATTTGGAAACGTCATGCTGTACTGTTTGACATTCACTCCGGGAGCGCCTATACAAAAATTTCACCGCGATAGGACGTCAATCTGATTAGAGTGCAGAGGATTAAAAAAGAATTGAATGAGTCTAATGTTTAGGACGAAGGTACGTCAACTAGGAAGCCTCGATTTGATTTTTCTGATAAGAAGAGTACTACTGAATTTGGTTATAATCGGCAACTATCCGAGCAAGAAAACCAGTTCAATGACGAGTGACATAGCAGTGTCTGAATTTCTTATCAGGAGGTACTGTATGAAGACATTCAATTTTTCTCGCACAAAACAAGAAAGGGACAAATTCTTACCGCCGGCCATTATAGGATACAAGAGGAAAGACACAACTGCAAAACCTATGAACAAACACAAACATCCTGCTAAATTGCAAGGATTAAAAGCTAATACCCAATTAGTATCATAATATTTGGGGCGGTTACAAGCGATGAAGACGTTATGCTTCTGTTCATCTTCCCACATTGCCCTAAGCTCAACATAGAGCCTACATTAAATGCCTGGAAGAGATGATGCTTGCCTGGATCGAGAGGATGGCTGCTGGAAGTCTCTCTGTCTGGCAAGAAGAGTGTGTGCCGCGCCACACAAGCAAGAGAACCCAATCCTAAAATCTGGCCATCTAACACCCCCAGATTGTAACCTTCTTGATTTTTATGGGTGAAACGCTGTTAAGCTTGAAAGCAACAAAACTCAGTGCAACACCAAAGATGAACTGAAAGCAAGGATAGCAGCATTTACCAATTTAAGCAAGGAGACTATCGGAAAGGCTTGTGAGAAGTTGGGTTTTTTTTTTTCGCCAGTGACGATTTCTTTGTACGAATGTAATTGATAGTATTTCAAGAAATTTTCCTACAATTTCGGTGAGGTATCAGTGCTATTTTCATTTTTGTGCAATTTAGACGATAATTTACCAGTCGCACTATATATATATATATATATATATATATATATATATAAAGAAACAAACAAGCGGATATCATATTACAACATAAATATTTGTTGAATAAGAATTATGCATTTTTCGTTATGAATCAAGGCATTCATTAATACCGTTGACTGCTTACCCACACACACACTCACTCAGAAATATATATATAGATATATATATAGTGTGTGTGTGTGTCTGTCTGTCTGTCTGAATATCTATATCTGTGCGCGTGTGTGTGTATCTGTCTATGTCTGTGCGAACGTGCGTTGTCCCCTTGTGTGCTTTTCTACGTGCGTGTGACCTCATAAGTAAAGTTAGCGAATTTACGAAAGCGTGACCCGAAAGCTCTCTTTTCAATAACTACCGCACAGAAGTGTAGGGGAGGGCGCTACTCCTTTCCCTGGATTGCTCCACTTTACCCTTGATCCTTACCTTATAAAGCTGAGTGTTAAGCAAGGCGGCATCGAGGATCATTTTTTGAGTCTTTGGTATGACTTGACCTGGGATTGGGCTCTGGTCTCCCGGACCATTGGCGAACACTTTACTCATTAAAACAAATGTATAAATACGCGTCATGTTTTCATTTTTTATGATTTGGTGAAAATAAAGTAGAAATACCTTGAAAAGGAAAAGAGAAAGACACATCTCTCTCTCTCTCTCTCTCTCTCTCTCTCTCTCTCTCTCTCTCTCTGGCTTTTTTTCTGTTACAATGTACTCCTCTGTCACTATCTCTCTCTTGGCTCAATCGGCTGGAGCTGTAGAATACACCGACAGCTTCTCTACAGAGGGGTAAGACCCCCGCAATGAGTGTCCTGGATATAACTATAAACATTACAATGGTGTGGTTCCAGCAATGCTGGAGCTTTGGGGAATGCAGACTACCCATTCATTGCCATTGCTCCCAAGTCCACCCTGGCCTCGAGTGGTAGCACCTGATAAGGGTCATATGTATGGGTTAAATAGAACTAAACGGTGGTTGGAGTTAACTGTTTTTATACATTTAAACTGCGTATTTATGCTTAAATATATTGCTTAAAATAGATCTGTTTTGACATCTAAACTGTGTACTCATGCTAAACTGAATTATCTGAAATAAAACTGTTTTGACATTTATTCTATGAATTGCCCAGTCGGCTGGGGCTGTAGAATACACCGACCCCTCCAACGAGTGTCCTGGGTATGACACTAAACAGTCTGATTGTGAGTTTCCAGTAATGCTGGAGCTTTGGAGAATGCAGAGTACCCTTTATTGCCATTACTCCCAGGTACACTCTGGCCCGGCGTGGTAGCACCTGATAGGGCCCTATCTATGGAACTATATAATACAAATAACAGCATGCTTATGCTAAACTGAATTATTTAAAATAGAGGTGTTTTTTGACATTGTAACTGTATTTACGCTAAAGTGAATTGTTTGACATTGAACTTTTTTGACATTTAACTGTGAGTAAACAAAATCTTTGATTATACAAAACTGAATTAGCTAAATTAGAACTGCTTGACTAGACTGAATAGCTCAAAATAGAAATGTTTTTCACAATCAAACTGTACTTACATTTAAACTGCGTGCTTATGCTAAACTGTATTGTTTGAAATTGAAATGTTTTTGACATTGAAACTGTACTTACACTGAACTGAATTGTTATATATAACTGTTTGAATAAACTGAATAGTTTGAAATAGAAATGTTTTTGACAATTAAACTGTGTACTCATGCTAAACTGAATTATTTTAAATAGAACTGATTACTTACATAAAAATGGATTTGGCGTTAAATAACCAACAAACGTTGATATGCCATAACCCCACCCTAACAGAAAATTCTCTCTCTCTCTCTCTCTCTCTCTCTCTCTCTCTCTTTCTATATATATATATAGGAAGTTCCTGTCGTGTCGGGGCTAACGGGTTGTACGGCAACATTGTAGTAAGCGAGTTCAAACTAGTTTGGCCACTTGGTTCACTCTTGATTATTTTTCTTGGGGAAAATAAGTAACTCATTCTCTCATCAGCTATGGGTTAGATAGTGCCTCTACTGTTCTTCAACAAGGATGGGTTTGGCATTAACTGACCCTCAAATATTGATATGCCATTAAACGAAGAGACCCATATATATATATATATACATATATACACACACACATATATATATGTGTGTGTGTGTGTGTGCATGTATCCATGGTTTTCTTCTCTTCTTTTTTTATTTTTTTGCATAACCTTATAAATGTATATACATGTATATGCACGTACAGTGGACCGGGATATACACAAACCAGCATTATATATATATATATATATATATATATATATATATATATATATATATATATATATATATATGTGTGTGTGTGTGTGTGTGTGTGTGTGTGTGTGTGTGTGCATAGATTTATATACTTATATAGCCGAATGTATATTCTGTCATATTGTATTTATTTTTGGCATTCTATTTGCTTTCTTTACTTCTTTTTGTCCATAATTCTCCATCTTTTTTTTCTATGTAATTTTTATTCCAGATACACTCATCT
Organism: Sepioteuthis lessoniana; assembly: GCA_963585895.1. NCBI lineage: Eukaryota > Metazoa > Mollusca > Cephalopoda > Myopsida > Loliginidae > Sepioteuthis > Sepioteuthis lessoniana. The sequence continues at coordinate 86,383,320 of OY757912.1, read as the reverse complement.
TCCTTCTACCACCTTCATGATCTTTTATCCATCCGTTTTTGTTTGTTTGTTTTTTTTAGTTTGATTTGGGGGGGGGCTTTTTCTTAATTTTTTTTTTCACAAGTAAAAAAATAAGGAACCCCAGTCAGTTTATTTCATGTCGTCTTAAGTTCTCTTTTCGTCTTCTTCTTTGCAAGAAGGAGAAAACCATCAAACGGATTTATGCCACCAACATTATATATATATATGTATATATATATATATATATATATATATATATATATGTGGGGGGGTGGATGTGTATACGAGTGTCTGTTTGTACACACTTTTATATATACATTTATGTGTGAGTCTATGTCCTTGTAAGTTTGCGTAATATATATATATATATATATATATATATATACCATGCTGTTGGCTATGCCTGTAGAATACGCCAACCGCACTTCAGCAAAGGGGTAAATGCCACCCTCCCATCAAGTGTCCGGGATATGAAAATAAACTGCATCTGATTGGAAGGCTCCAGTCAACAAGTTTTTGGGGAATGTGGATTGTCGTTTCATTGCATGACTCCCAGGTTCCTCCGTCGTGGAACCTGTTTGGTTTCTATCTATTTGTCAAATAAAATTGTTCAATTATTTACTGAGAATCATTATTATTGTTAGTTTTTGTTAAACTAAACAACTGTACACAAATTATTTGTATTAGAATGGAATAGTTGATAAATAGAATTAAGGTTAATCAGCATTACGTTAAACCATTCAACTGTGTGCAAAAAATGAGATCTAACCCCACGTTTGAAAATAAAGTTACCTAAAAAACTATTCACTTACAATATAAAGAAAAAGATTCAGCTTTTAACAACCAACAGGTGTTTATATGCCATTAAATAACAACCAAATAATAGACACAAATACATGCACATAAATATATATATGCATATATATACGCACATATATATATATATACATTCATGTACATTTCTATACATGTATATATATACACATGCATATAAATACATATATATGCACATATATATATATATATATACACATACATATATATATATATACATATATATACATATATGTGTATACATACATATATTTATATATAAACATATATATACGTATATATAAGCCCCCCCCACACACACACACATATATATATATATATATATATATATATTGTCATCTACAGACAGCTTGAAGCTGGGATTGAAACTCGCTCAACTTTACGTCAGACTTAGTATCATACCACTCAACCACAAGCAAACCACGAAAATCCAAATATTCCAGATGATGTCAAATTCTCTCACATATCATGTAATTGAAGCCACAATTTTAAGATGAAACTTCGTTAGTTTAATTCCTTTAAAGTTTATCAAAAGATTTTGTCTTCTATTCCATAGCTGATACCTAAAATTTATTTTATGTATTTACTAACCTCTTGGAACGGGCGTGATGTAACATAAAGTCAATTTGTTGGTAGATTTTAACAGGTTTGAATTCAGAATTTTCCTTCTCCCAGACTGGTTGCCTAACTAAAGCTGAAGAACCAGTCTGTACTACTAATAGCCTGTTGTAACCTAACAAAAGGTTACTGGATGAGAAATAACTGAAACGATGATTGAGAATGAAATGGAAATCTTTATATCATCAACAAAATACAATATTCGTCCGCAGCATGAAGATGGTACCCACTGCTACAGATGACTACATAGTTAGCAAAAATGCCCACCTCACAATCGTGGCCAACTTATTTATGAGCAATGGGATATAACCATTACTATTCAACAGTAGAGGGTATATAAAATTATCCATAACTAGATGAAGAATAATTAAATACATACATTTTCAAAGAGTATTAGGGCTATGTGAAATACAATCAGCCTCGTCTAGGATTTGAACTCATGTCACTGCGTCCATTTCCAATGATGATAAGCATTACACCACAGGCAGCTCAAACCCGAAACTTCTTGTAATGAGACGATTGCAAAGTGAGATTTTTTAGTTTTAGTTTTCATTCTAGTCAGCTGGACAGAATTTGAGCCCTTTTTGATTTATCAATCTTTTTTTAAACGAATGTTTATTGTATCTGCTCATTACGTCAATGGCCAGTGAGACTGGGGTTCAATCCCAAGTCGAGTCACATTAATGACTCAAAAATTGTACTTAATGTCTCCTTGCTTAATCCTCAGCATTATCACGTACAGATTAAGGGGAAAATGGTGCAATCCAGAAAAGGTTGTGGCGCCCTCCACTACATCGCGGTGTAATAGCTATGGAAAAGAGAGCCTTCAGGTCGCCGTCGACTACGGTCGCCAACTTAAATATGCATATATACATATATAGATAGATAGACAGATATTGTAATACTTTGTGGTTATCTCTATACATATACAGGGTGCGGAAGCAAAATAAGGAATATTCAAGTATAAGTAAGTTTAAGTTGGCGACCATAGTCGAGGGGGACCCGAAGGCTTCCTTTTCGATAGCTACTACAGCAAGGTGTAGGGGAGGGTGGTACTCTTTTCCCTGGATTTCTACACTTTACTCTTGACCTTGTAATACTGAGTGTTAAGCAAGGAGGCATCAAGTACCATTTTTAAAGTCTTTCGTATGACTCAACCTGGGATTGAACCCTGGTCTCCCGGGCCATTGGCGAGCACTAACGACTCTATTTTAAAAGAAGATTGATTTTGATTTTAAAAATAAACATCAAAATAAAAAGATAGACTCAGAACGGTAAATTTACTCAATATGGCAACCTTTTTTTTTTCAATTATTTTATCGTCATACCTTCGAAACGATTTACATGCCTTCAAAATAAATTCTTTAGACATTTTATTCCATTCCTCCTAAATAGTAGTCGTAAGCGAAACGATATTTGGATGGGAAGCTGCATTTGTTTTGTTTTCTAAATATAACGTAATCAAGGGGAGTTAAGGTTTGGGCTTAAATCTTGTTTGATGGCTGTCCTCACAGTTTTCTTGTGGACTGTCAATTCATTTGCGAACTTTCTTATTGATACTGTGGGGTCCTTCTTAATCATCGTAGTTAGAGCAGTTAAAAAGCATTTTTTTTTTCGTTTTTTGTTCAATTCTCCCCTCCAACCTTTACTTAAAAAGTTCTTTTTCTGTAACTTTTTATTTGCTTTGTATACTATAGACAAAGAAACTTGGCTTGGTTTCAGCATTAAACATATGATACATTCTTTGTCGTTTCTTATCTTGCTCATTGATATTGGGCTGAATTTTAATTTTTAAAAAAATGCTTGAATAATAGAGCTAATAATGATTTTTTTTTAAATTGGGCTAATCAGGCTAAAAAAAGTCTTTTTAATTATTCCATATTTTGCTTCCATCACAATATATATATATATATATATATATATATATATATATATATATATAATCTAATGCCAAACCCATCCTAATAGAAGACCAGCAGTGGTACTATTTAACCATTTATGAATTTTTGGAATATTACTTTGCATCGAAATAAAATCAAAGTTTCCTTGGAGTCTTTGAAAAGCATAGCATAAATAAACAAAGTCTGTTACCAAAAGTCAATGTATGCCTTGTAGTTATTGAAATCAAAAGAAAAGTTCCTATTTTCTTTCATGTCCTCAGCCCACCCGAGCACGCACACATTTATATTTCAAACAGAATCTACTCAAATACGCTGCAGTCCTAAATGTCCAATGCTAAAAAAAAAAGATAAACTGGTTTGGTTTAAGTATTGCTGATGTGCCTTATGGTTTGAAAATAACAATGAAATGTCCCTTCAAATCATGGACATTAGCGAAAACCACAATGCGAGATCACAGACTTAGTTTTATTGTATATCAACCTTTGTCGTGTAATTTCATGTTGAAGCAATTATTTGGTTTCTAGTTGTCCTTCGCCCAGTCAGCCGGGGCTGTAGAATTAGAATACACGGACTGCTTCTCTGCAGAGGGATGAGACGCCCCCCGCCAACGAGTGTCCAAGATATTACGCTTAACATCATGATAGTGAGGTTCCAGTAGTGCTTTGGGGAATACAGAGTACCCCTTTATTGCCATCGCATCCAGGTCCACTCCTTATTAGCACCTAATAGGGTCCTATCTATGGCTCAAATAGATCTAAACTGTGTACTTATGCTAAACTGAATTGTTTGATATGGGACTGTTTTGAAATTTAAAGTATGAACTAAAGCTAAACTGACTTGTTTGAAAAAGAACTGTTTTTTTTACTTTGAAACTGTGTACTTATGCTAAACTTGATTGTTTGAAATAGAACTGCTTTTGACATTTAACTGTGTGTGAACAAAAACTCTAACTTCTGCTTAACTGAATGCTTTGAAATAAAACTGTCTATATGTATAAAAATGGGATTTGGCATTAATAAACCCACAATGGTTGATGCGCCATAAAACCTAACCAAACCAAACCAATCAAGTAGACCTGTCCAATACTAATAATTCTAAAGCAATTATATGATTTCAAGTTACAATTCCTATTTCGTGCGGATAACTTGGAATCCACTGATGCACACACACACACACATACACACACTGTTTCTCTCTTTCTCTCTCTCTCTCTTTCTCTCTCTCTCTCTCTCTCAAATCACCCTCATCATTCATCGCTCTAGACTACATCACGAATCTATACAAAGCAGAAGTAAGTTTTTAGTAGTTGGCCAGTGTTTAGTGTGTCCATGTTTAGGAATCCACAATAGAACGTCATCTATGAGTTCATCGTTACTGCCCCAGCAGTAGCCAGCGTTTCTTGTTTGTCTTACTTGACGTGGGAGGCAAGTGACTGTCCAGCTGCTGTTTTATAGGAGTTAACTCCAGTCTAGTTTTTTTCTACAAGTGTTTCATTTGAGTCCAGGTGGTGCATTCGCATAGTAGTAGCAACATTACCACTTCTTGAAAAAATCCTATTTCATTTTATCAGAGAGGTCAGATTTCCGTATGATTAACAGCCTCTCAGTAACAGTTCACAAGCATAGGGAAGGAGTGGATTGCTATTCCTATCTAATAATTAAAATCATTTTCCCATGATTATATAGTTTCAAGTATTTCTATCCAATACAATCATTTTTTTGTAAAATCCTAGTAAACAAGAGTACCTTCAAGTAATTATTGTTAATAAAAACTACTCTCATTGGTAGAGTGTTCGCCAATGGTCTGAGAGACATGGATTCAATCCCAGGTCACGTCATACCAAAGACTTTAAAAATGGTACTAAATGCCTCCTTGCTTAACACTCATCAATATAAGGTACGTATCAAGAGTAAAGTGGAGCTATCCAGGGAAAGGAGTAGTGCCCTCTCCTACACCTCGGTGTAGTAGCTATTGAAAAGGGAGCCTTCTGGTCGTCCTCGACTACGTTCGCCAACTTTTTACTTACATACAGTTGACTGGTTTCAAGTATTCCTATCTAACATTGATAATTGTAGGTATTAATAATCAGTTGTTTGCACACAGTTATATGGTTTAACATACTCTCATTCAATAATAATGATTTTCAAACAGATCTTTTTGAACCCTTGCTGGGATACTAAAAGATAGTATCACTCCGACTCAGAGTGAACCTGTGGAGTACTGGCAACGAAAGAAACCGAGACTCCACACTTTCAACAGCTCCAGAACTGGAACCTCACCATACGATACAATTTAGTATCATACCCAAGATATGTTTGCATTGGGTTTTTTTATTTTATGGTATATCAACCTTCGTGGATTATTTTATATCAAAACCACCCATACAGAATGTTTCCCTCCCCAACTACTAGTGTTCCGACTTTGTGCTGATTAATAACTTTTTGACTTAAATTTAAATGTTCGATAAAAAAATTAAATAAATGACAGAATCTTACACTTTTTTGTATGATGAATTTAAGAAGTGGATTTTGTATGTTTTTCTGTATTACGGAAGTTTTCTTAATTCAATTTTCTTTTTTTCTATTTTATACAAGCACCAAAATCTGTTCAACCTAGTATCGTAAAGTTATGAGACCCGCACTATTGTCTAGATACGGCTCCCGCTAGTTCCTTCCTTTTTCCAAAGATAAAATCGCCATAAAAAAAAGAATGGTTTTAAACTAAAATAAGTAGAGACGTCTGAGCAGCTGATGGGGATCCCGAAATAGGATGCATCAAACTCTCTGTAAAAGTGATATTCTTCATATTGTAACGGTTAAATTGCTGTTTGGAGAAGAATCGTTTTGCAAGATTCTTCATAAATCCTTTAAGGATTATTAATTTAAACTTCTAATATTCTTTTCGATTTTTATCGCAGGGTTTATCACTTTGAAAAATTACCAGTAAAAGAATAAATAGTTTTTCCCTATGAGATTTTTTCTGACTTGTAGCAAGAAAAAGTGGTTATCTTATCCCACTTGGGAACACCAATAAAGTTTAAATGTCCTTCTCTTGTCATCATATTTTAGCAAGTTTTTTATTCTCTTCCATGTAACCCGTTTGAAAGAAGAGAATAAAATGTCTGAAAATTGGTAGATATTAAACATTCCCTTCACAAAATATATTCACTGATTAGAAGGAAATAATAAAAGGTCGGAATATCTATATACGTATTTAACTATTTATTATATTTTTTTATGCTATTAAAGACTTAAAGCATACAATAGAAAATACAAAAGTGCATCAAATTAAGTAGAATTTTTTAAAAAGCGCAAACAAGTATGTAAGATTGAAATTTAAACAGTTATTTAGATAAAAAGGCACAGATAAATAAGTTAAAACTTGCACTCTAAAAGTAAAGGCAATTTTTTTTTCTATCTGACGCGCTGGAATTTCTACTTTTTTAATTGGCAATATTCCACCTGACATCCCTGGCAGTCAGGCCGAAACTGTCTTGCTGGTAATCTTCTCATTTGTTGGTTGGTTGGTTGGTTGGCTGTTTCGGTTTTATGGCATATCAACCTTTTTAGGTTGTTTAATGCCAAATCCATTTTTATAAAAATGATCCGTTCTATTTCAAACAATTCAGTTAAGCATGTGTATACAGTTTAATAGTCAAAAACATTTCAATTTCAAGCTATTCAGTTTAGTTAAACAGTTCTATTTCAAACAATTCAGTTTAGTATAAGTATAGATTTTTTACACACTGTTAAATGTCAAAACAGTTCTATTCCAGACAATTCAGTTTAACAAAAATACACAGTTTAAATGTAAGTTTGTCAAAAACATTTTTACATCAAGCTACTCAGTTTAGTCAAAAAGTTCTAATTCAAATAATTCACTTTAGTATAACTATAGTTTTGGTCCACACAGTTAAATGTCAACAGAGTTCTACTATCAAACAATTCAGTTTTGCATAAGTAAGCATTTTAGTTCTATTTGACCCATAGATAGGTATCAGGTACTACCACTCTAAGCTAGAGTGGACCAGAGGCCGATGGCAGTGAAGGAGTACTCCGCATTCCCCAAATCTCCAGCACTACTGGAACCTCACCATCTCCCAATAATACTAGGTCACATCTCTGACAGAAGCACAATAACAACACATTCCATCTTTTAAAGTAGCATCGCATCTCTTGATGGGGAAAAATTGCCACTAATACTTCAGGGAACTCTGTGATATCAGCACGACTTGATGATGATGATGCTGTCTGCTAAATAAACAGCATAGATTGGAAATAGAGACATTTCCACACAACTAACAGACTAAGGGCAGCTCTAAATTCTTCTAGTATGCTATTACCCAAATCTTCCTTACCCAATCGGCTGGAGTAGTAGAATACACCAAATGGTTCTCTCCAAAGGGGTGAAACTTCCCCTAACGAGTGTCCTAGTGTAACATATTGACCCTGGCCAAGCTGTCAAAATAGGAAATGCACCTGTATAAATAACGGGTGCATCCGGTCGAGGAATATCAGGATATAACCTCGACCGTGGACGGGTTGAATGAGTGCGATTTGTGACGCTCACAAGAAGAAGGTGGACGACGAACAATTATATAACTCGGTGCACAGGAAGTTCAATCAGTTGGACACAAGATGCGGTAGAGAGAACCAGCCCCCCGGTTGAGCAGCCTAGGAGAATGGGAAAGAAACGCTGTTATGGCCATAAGAGTGGGGGTCAATATGTTGCAGTTCTGTTCTGTCTCCAACTCCCTCTCACACACAACTCTTTTAAATAAAGTGAGAGGTATATTTTTCTAAAGAACTGGGTCGCTCGTCTTTATTGTGTTGAATATGTTTTTGCATGCATATGTATATGCATATGAGTATGTAACACTAGATATAACACAAAACAATCTTTGCCCAGTCAGCTGGGGCTGTAGAATACACTGACTGCACCTCTGCAGAGGGGTAAGACCCCCCCCCTAATGAGTGTCCTGATATGACACTAAACAATCTGATGGTGAGTTTCCAGCAGTGCTGGAGTTTTGGGGAATGCGGAGTACCCCTTCATTGCCATCACTCCCAGGTCCACTCTGGCCCGGAGTGGTAGCACCTGATAGGGCCCAATCTATGGGTTGAATAGAACTAACAGCATACTTATGCTAAAATGAATTGAGTAAACTGAATAACTTGAAATAAAAACGTTTTTGACACTTAAACCTTGATTACACTTAAACTACGTGCTCATGCTTAACTGAATTATTTGAAATAGAACTGTTTTTCGACATTAAAACTGTATTTACACTTAACTGAATTATTACATATAACTTCTTAAATACTTTGAAATGGAAATGTTTTCGACAATTAAACTGTGTACTTATGCTAAACTTAACTGTTTTCAATAGAACTGATTATTTACATAAAAATGGATTTGGCGTTAAATAACCTACAAAGGTTGATATGCCATAAAACCAAACAAACCAAACCAACAAAACAATCAGATCGTGAGGTTCCAGTAATGGAAGAGCTTTGGAGAATGCGGAGTATCCCTTCATTACCATCGTTCCCAGGTCCACTCAGGCCGGGGGTGGTTGCACCTGATAGGGTCCTATCCATGGCTCAAATAAGACTAAATTGCGAACTTAAGCAAAACTGAACTGCCTCAAATAGACCTGTTTTAACATTCAAACTGCGTACTTATGCTAAACATAATGGCTTGAAATAGAACTGTTTTGACATTTAAACTACGTACTTATTCTAAACTGAATTGTTTGAAATGGAACAGTTTTTTTATGCTAAACTGAATTGTTTGAAATAGAATTGTTTGACTAAATTGAATAGCTTGAAAAAAAAATGTTTTTGACCATGAAACTGCGTACTTATGCTAAACTGAATTGTTTGACTAAGTTGAATAGCGTGAAAAAGAAATGTTTTTGACCATGATATTGTGTACTTATGCTAAACTGAATTGTTTGAAAAATAACTGTTTGTTTTTGTTTTTTGTATAAAAATGGACTTGGCAGTAAATAACCGACAAATGTTGATATGCCGTAAAATCCAAACACACGAACAAAAAACGAAACCAATTCTTCCACCATAAGGTCAATATTTCAGCAGAGTATTTTGGGTTTGAAATATTGCCGTACAATATCTGAAGACCCTTATCTGCCTTTCTATTACCCGTAGCTGGAGGAGGTGAAAATTGTGAGATTCGTGCCTTTCCCAAGAGTATTAGTGCTATGTGAAAGCCGCATACCAGATCTGAATTCGAGTCACAGTGTCCATCGAAGACGATACACATCAGACCACATTCCGCTGTTTATTTACCTAACTCCTCCCCCACGAGCTCAATGTGACACAAGGTCAATTTTTAGTAGAGTACAAAAATGAATTCAGAGTTTCCTTTCTTTCGATCGGTTGCCATGCCAAGATAAAAGAACCCAGCGTGCCCTACTATTTACCCATAACTAGGTGGGAAAACAGATGGACTCATGCTTTTTTCAAGGGCATTAGCATAATGTGAAAAACAAACAGGGCATCAATTCCATTTCTTAAAATAAGAACCGTTACTATTTCAAGCAATATAAATATTTTGACCGAAAACTATGCCTGACCCTAGGGACATCAAATTATAAAGGTTTTTTTTTTTGGCAACAGTTATATGAATTTGTTTGTTTTAATTTTCTTGTGATAAGATTCCCGAATTTTTACATCTCAAACCTATAAACTATTTTTCTTTCTTCTAGACTCGTTAACATACCAAAATTAAAGAACCTTATCGTTCATAGCGTTAGAAAGGAACAGATGGATGCATGCCTTTCTCAAAGACAATAACTCAATGTGACATGAAAACAACTATCCATGATTTAAACTCCTGTCACCTAGTGCATTTTCTACAACAATAACCATGACGCCTTGAGCGCCTCCAGTTTTTCTAATTGTAATTAGGTTATAAGTTTAGCTTGCTAATCCTAATACTAAGTCCAGAGATCTAATATAGTCAAGATAGTGATTATGATAAAATTATTTCAATGCTTGTTTATATCAGATTAATAGAAAAAACTATATTTTTAATGTTATCTTGTAATCTTTTTCAAGCCTGTTAAGCTTTTCCATGGCCCTGTTGACTGGGGCTGTAGAATACACCGACGACAACTCTTCAGAGGGGAAACACCCTGCCTGTCAACGATTTTCCTTGAGAAGACACTAAACAATCCGATGGTGAGGCACCAGCGCTGGAGCCTTGGGGAACATTGAGTAACGCTCATTGCCATTGCTTCCAGGTCAACTCTTCCCTGGAGTGGTAGCACATAGTTGGATCATATGGCTCAAATAGAACTGCTTGACCATTGAATCTGTGTGAAAACAAATGACTTATGTTAAATTGAATTGTTAGAAATAGAACTCTTTGACTATTTAACAGTTTGTAAACAAATCACTGATGTTTAATTGAATTGGTAATGATTCAAAAAATAATTGGAACCGTTTAACTGTGTGCAAATAAAACTGTTATTGTGGAATACTTGAAACCGCTTACCTGTATGCAAAATATTGTATTGGTATTACATAGCAATACTTGGAACCATTTGACTGCATGCAAATGAATGAAAAGTTTTGAATAGAATACCACTTTGCTGTGTGTAAACAAATTATTAATATTAAGCAAAAATAAATGTACATTTTCTTAAGTCGAGGAATTATATTGTGAATTGAATTAATATGACCAGAAAATCCGGCGAACACTTACACACAAAAATACTGGACAGCTGTTTCGACCTTATAAAGTTACATCAGTAGTGTACACCATGATCTCCACCACTGAATAACGAACCAGTGACCATAGATTGCTGAGCCGAAACTCTACAACTGAGCCTACAGCCTATATCGCTCACAAGTGACGCCAAATTTACCAATCATGGTAATTGCTCGGCTAATTAACCTGAATGTGTCTTGCAAGTTACATCCGTACTCTTTACAGAGGACACGGTTACATACAGGGCCACGTTTTCCCAAGGGTATTAGAAACAAGCATCCGCGTAATTATTATGACCTCAAGGTTAAGGATATAGATCTACAGTTTTTTTTTTAAAGTAGAGGAATTATATTGTGGATTGTGTGCGATATGGACTGTTTGCTCAGTTGTAGAGATTCAGCTCTGTGGTTGCTGGTTCGATCTCCAGTGGTGGAGATCACGGTATACACTGCTCATGAGACATTATAGGGTCAAACAGCTGTCCAGTGTTTCCGTATGTCATGCGTAAATGTTAACCGGATTTTCTGGTCATTGTAAATCAATAAGCAGAAATACCTAGATTGCAATAATTGAAAGTCTTTTACTGTGCAGAAAAAAATAACAATACTTGTGTATAAACAATTTAGTCCTGACTCATTTAAAAATAAAATTACCGATACACAATTAACTCATCAAGGATAAATGTATGCATTTAACTATGAGCAAACGAATGACTGCTGTTAAATTAAATAGTCAGTGATACATGGCAATACTTTAAATCTTTTAACTGTGTTCAAACAAATGACAAATTGTAAACGGACTTATCCGTATTTAGTAATTGTTTTCAAGTATTTCTATGAGCAAAATAATGAGCTTGGACTCGTTTAAAATTATCTATAGAATGTGTTTAAAAATCATATATATTTAAAATATATGCATAAAGAGGATTTGTCATCAAAAAACCTAAAATGCTTGATATGCCATAAAACTCAAGCAAACTAAATCATATATATCTAATATATCTGTATAAAGAGGATTTACCAAGCTATTGGTCTAATAAGTAGAGTGTTCGCCAATTGTCCGGACGACCGGGGTTCAATCCCAGGTCAAGTAATACCAAAAAATGATACTTGATGCTACCTTGCTTAACACTCAGCATTATAAGGTACTGGTCAAGGGTAAAGTGTAGCAATCCAGAGAAATTCGATGTAGTAGCTATTGAAAAGGGAGCCTTCGGGTCACCCTCGACTAAGGTCGCAAACTTTACTTTACAAAGAGGATTTGGCATTAAATAAACTGCAAGGGTTGATATGCCATAAAATCCTACCAAACCAAATCATTTAAGATTTTCCAGTTTACGAAGTAAGAAAACAATCTTAAGCGAGCCACGTTGATACAGATATGACAAGTAAACGTATTCAAGTGCTTAACTTGTGAATATGGGAAGGCTATAAAGTGCAAACAATTCTCCATTGTCCCCGGCTTATGTCAGCAAAAATTTCATAGTTTACTGCTTTTTGCTTTAGGCACGTCTTTCAGTAGCGCAGTCTTTCATTTCCTCCTTCTGCTTGAAGATTCTGATCAGGTGACTATTGCAGTATTTGAGGGAATTATTGCCATGACAGTTGGCAATTGAGTTTGTAGAGACAGTCGCCATGTTGATGTATAATCTTTGTAGACAATGAGAAATGTCGCAAAAAGAATGGATATTCCGTGAGTCATTATTTTCAGTTAGATGCAGTTTTCAGTATCTTTTATTCATTTATTTTTTTTATTTCCAGTATTCGCTTTTCGTTCGCTTTCTTTTTTTCATTGGGATATCAACCTTTGTGAGTTATTTAATGTCAAAGCTAGCCTAGTAAAAAAAAAAACAAAAAAAAAAACAGTAGAAGTGCTATTTAACCCATAGCTTGGGTGTAGAAAGACGGTTCATACCTTTCCTTAGGGTATTTGTCCGAAAGTGAACGCGATAGCCCGATTAGTTTTTGAACTCGCTAACTACACAATCACAGTCCAGCTCGTTAGCCTCCACGTCAGAAGGACTCCCTTCTATTTCTGATATATACACCGCGCTAACTATAGATATATGTACAGGTATTGTTAAATAGCTATTTCCAAAAAATTTGATTCACTTATTAAGGTTTGAGAAGCATGATAGTTTTCATGTCACGGAAAGGATTATTTACGTATGAATCGGTAATTCTGCCAAGGATCAAATTATAGTATCTGTGCGGTCTGCAGAGAATCAAAGAGTTATTCATTGGTTGAAGTGTTGACGAATAACTCGAGGTTAAGATCGTAGCTGCTCGGCATTCGAACAAAAAAACCAAGATTAGTATATGTCATTGTACATTCTTCTTGTTTTTCTCAGAAAGTATATAAAATTATGAGACAACAGTAGAAGTATGAGATTATTATAGTTATATGACGTCTTTGGGCGTTTGCCTTTATGTTTTTGGCATTTATTCTTTCTGTTCAGTTTCAGCTAAATTAAAAGTAAAAAGTCATTATTTATAATTATATAATAATAGCATTAACCATGAAATAATTATTATCTTAATAACATTTACTATGATATAATTATTATATTAATTTTGATATAATTATTATATTAATTCTGATACAATCTTAGAGTAACTTTTAATTACAATGAGTGAAAGGCCACGCCAAATTTTGTAAGCTCAGAAGATACTGCTGAATATTTTGTAAAACTATAATGTTTCTGTGGTTGTTTTACAATATAACTTTATTCATCTCAACAATTTACATCAATATTGGCCGAGTGAGTAGACTGTTTGCCAATACCCCGGGAGATCAGGGTTCAATCCCAGGTCGAGTCATACCAAAGATTCAAAAAATGGTACTTGATGCCACTTTGCTTATCACTCAGCATTATGAGATTCGTATCAAGAGTAAAGTGGAGCAACCCATGGAAAAAATAGCTCCCTTCTCTACACTTCGGTGTAGTAGCTATTGAAAAAGGAGCCTTTGAGTCGCCAATATAATCTTATAGTCTGTTCTTTTCCAAAGGGTGAGTGAGGGGCCATGAAATGTGTTTTCTGCTCACAAGATATCGTGAGTGAAAAAAAAAGCCATGCAGGATATTCAGTAAAGCTTTGTCAAAATGGGACCCCATTTTTCGTAATTTCTCCAGAAGTATTTGTCATTAAGTCTGATTAACTTCTCAGGGGAAATAAAGAATGAAACGTTATATCGAATATCCGGAAGTCAGTGCGTAAAACGCAGGATTTTTTTCAGAGTTTTTAAAATCCCCACCACCCGAACAAAGCAAAGAAATATGACACCGGAAGTTACGGTAGACCAGTAAAAGTAATTTGATCTCGCTTTAATTAGATAAGGATAAATAAATAAATAAATAAATCTTAATACCAGTACCATTCGTTACGAGCAGAGACAGTGGAAATTTCACAAGTGTTGATAAATATGAGGTTAAGGTTCTCTCTTATAAAATAAAACGAGAATTCTTCCAAGCAGTAGTCGTGACAGTACTACTGAGTGGCTGCACCCCATGGACTCTAATAAAAAGCTTGGAGAAAAATGATGAGAATTAGGCAATGATGCCGTATGCTGTTTTGAACAAATCCTAGAAGTAAGATGAAGCAGACATGCGGATTACTACAAGAGAAGCAAAGACAGAATCAAAATGAACTCCGGTACAGGGATGTGTCATTGTTTTCTGGCCAGCAAAGATTTACTTACATCAGCTGTGTACAGACACAGAATGCCAACTACAAGACCTGCCCGAAGCGATGAACGATAGGGACAGATGGTGAGAGAAAGTCAAGAAACTCAACGCTGTAAGCGTTTCTCGATGATGATGATGATGATGATGATGATGATGTGTACGTGTGAGATGACTATATATATATATATATATATATATATATATATTGTTTAGGACCATGTATATATATATGTGTGTGTGTGTGTTTGTGATATACATGCATACATACATATGTGTGTGTGTATGCGCGTATATGTATGTGTGTGTGTGGAGTATACATACATACATACATACATGTGTGTGTGGGTGTGTGTGTGTGTATGTGTGTGTGTCTGTGTGTGAACGCCAGATATTTTTACAAATATCTTCAGGCTTGTAAAAATAATATTCATCATTGTCATCAACAAGAAAAAATTCCTTTCTCTCTCTCTCTCTCTCTCTCTCTCTCTCTCTCTCTCTCTCTCTTTCGCTATCTTTTCTGTCGACCATCGCTCTCGATAAGTCGTCTAAACGGTACTACTTGTCCACACAGAACTACTGAATTTAGATTTTAACTGAAATTTGTGACATCAAATTCACACGTATAATCATATAAGGTTTTATCATCAATTTAATTTTTTTAAGACTATTTTCGTATTGACAAATGTTGGTGTTATCATATAGTTCTATATTCCATTTATGATAACTTTCCTGTCTTTCTTAAAAAATCTAATCTTGAAATTGAAAACATTAACAAAACCCCACCCCACCAAATTTATCCTCCCGATAAGTTTCGGCTGGGTTTTGTTTTAGGCATTTCAACTATTGTAGCTTATTTAATGCAAAATATTAGATATATATGATTTGTAATCATAAGTCAAGTTAAAAATGGTTCTATGTATCACTAAAAATTCAATTAAACATTAGTCATTTGTTTACACAAATTCAAATGCGCAGCAGTTCTATTTCTTACAATTCAATTTAACATGACTAATTTGTTTTTTCTCAGTTTAAATGTCAAACAGTTCTATTAGACCCATAAATAAGAGGATATTCGGTGCTACCGCTTTGGGCCAGAGTGGACCTGGAAGCGAGGACAATGAATGGGTACACCGTATTCCCCAAAACTCTAGCATGTCAGGCGCCTCACCATCTGATTGTTTAATATCATATCCTGGATACTAATTAGGAGGGGTCTTATTCCCTGTAGAAATGCTGTCGGTGTATTCTACAGCCTCAGCTGACTAGGTTAATCTTCCGATTAATAATTAATTCAAGAATTAATCTTTTCTCATACGAATTATCTTAATCACGGGTAAATTGATTATGCATTGTAATTCGGTATATAATTAATCTATTTGGATTGACGGATTTTAATGACAGGTCAAACCGTCCTGAGATAGAATGCGTTAATTGTACATTTTTGCTTACATTTTTTTAGGTTTTGTTTCTTAACAAGTTTTTGCGCTCAATTGTTTAGTTTCAAGTATTCCTATCTAATACTAATAATCATATTTTTTCGAGTAATTTTTTCTATTTAACAATAGTCATTTGTAAAACACACAGTTATATAGTTTCAAGTAACTTATAAGGATAAAACTTAGTAAAGAATTTTAACTTTTAGTATCTATTCTTCATACAAATACTCTATTTATATGGTATCAAATATCCCCATAAAATACAAAAAATTCGGATACAGTTAAGTGCCAAACTCAGAACACTTCTTTTTTTTGGGGGGGAGGGGTTACAGTGGAAATAAAATTTGGTTAGGACAGTTAAAGCGTATAAGATAACGAGATAAAAAGACGGCAATATTACGGTTAAATTTTTAAACAGTTCTATTTCAAATAATTCAGTTAAGCATAAATACGCAGTTTCAATGTCAAAAACTGTTCTACTTCAAACAGTTCAGTTTAGTACTATTTGACCCATAGATAGGACCCTATCAGGTGCTACTTATTTGATGAGGGAATATTCAATCCCTCTATTTGTTAATATGAAAGATCGTGTACTTAGGTTCCGTGGAAGATACAGTCAAGTGTCGCCTTAAGAAGAATTTTACTCCAAAGAATTGATTGATAGTGCCATCAATAACAAGAACAGTTAAATTAAAGACAATCTACTCCGTGAAAATTTATGGTTAAACTCGAAATGCAACGATAACACTCTTAAAGATGAGGATATTTGTCCGAGTATAAATTTACCCGATTCCTCGATGAAGAGCAAGTCGAGAAAAAAGGTCAGTATTTAAGCGTAGTAAAGTTGATTTATATTAAGAGTTTTCCTTCTCCTAGACGTAGTTTTGGTTTGGTTTTCTTTGGTTTTATGGCATATCCTTTATTGTTGGTTATTTTATGCCGAATCCATTTTTATACACAAACAGTTCTACTTCAGATTTTTCGTTTAACACAAGTAAAGATTTTTTGTTTAGACACGGGTAAATTTAAAAACAGTTCTACTTCAAACAATTCAGTTTAGTACTATTTGACCTATAGTACTTGACTCCGGGGCAGAGTGGACTCGGGAGTAATGATAATGAAGGGCTACTCCGCATTCCCCAAAGCTCCAGCATTACTAGAACCTTACCGTCAGATTGTTTAGTGTCATATACAGGACACCCGTTGGGGGTTGTTCTTACCCCTCTACAGAGATGCGGTCAGAGTATTCTACTGCGCCAGTCGACTGAGCCATTCTACTAGACTGATTGCGAAACTAAAGCTAAAGAACCCCGTCTGTCCTACTTTTTACCCACTCTTACAGAGAACAGGTGTATTTATGCTGTTTCCAAACAGCCCAGCTTTAAATGAAATGAAAACAGCTCCAGCCAGGAATTGAACTCTGACTGCCATGTCAATTTTTTTACGGCGATAACCATAGCACACAAGCATGTCACTTGGTTCATTTATTCAGCAATTGTCTGGTGAGGGATGATTTAAAAGCGAAATTGAATTTAAAGTGATAATAAGAAGCTTTTTTACTCCTGAAACACACCTACATTTACCAGAGATGATGATGATGATGATGAAGCTGTAAGGACGTAGGCACGAAAGGAAAAAGAGATGAATGAAAAAAATAAACAGCTCTATTGACAGACAGGACAATACAGATGAAGCGTATAAAGGTAACGAGATAAAAAGACGGCATTATTACGGGTAGATGCTATCCAGAGGTGGTTAGGTGAGATAAAAAAAAAATTGGCAGCTGTCACAGATGCTTGCTCAGAAAATGGCCAATCAGATTCTGCAAAACGCACTTCTGTTTTTACAGATAAGAAAGAAATGAAGCACAGACGACTTCCATGTTGATAGACAGCAGATGCAAACGGTAAAAAAAATACTTATTTGGTTCATCGAAAAACCATTAACTGATAAACGCCAAACAATTTTTAAATTATTTTTTTTCATAGTTTTCACCTTAATAAAACCTTTTGAAATGTTGTGCTGACAAAAATAAGTAACATAATTTGATAGCAAGGGCCGTTGTTTATTTAAACATTTGACTCGAAACAGCTGTGTTCCGAACAAAAACCTGATAATGCCTGGCAGCTTTTTTTTAAAAATATTCTGAAGCTAAAACCTCTCTTGGGTTGTTTGATGGTCGGGAGGATATTTAGTCAAGACCCCATTCTTCAATAACCAATATTAGAATCAGAACATTTATGGTATATTAACGCTGAATAAACAGAAAGAAAGATGAGGTGAGCTCATTTACAAATATAGAAAGATTCAATATATACGGGAATTGGCTGAATTGTTCGTTGGTTGAAGATTTTAAATGATGACGTCATATTTGCAATTGATGACTCTATTTGCATAGCATTGCAACAGCGAGGGAACAAGTGTGTGGACCACATAAGGGGGAATGATGAAAAAGGAACCTCATTTGGTCACATTCCATGAAAGTAACTCAGTCAGTAACTTTCGTACACATTATATCATCATCATCATTGTCAAGTCACCCTGACAGCAAGGATTTTCCCTGTCTCTCTATATCTTTGTCTCTGTCTCTCCGTCCCTATCGTTCATCGCTTTTCCAAACTACATCCTATGTCCACACAGAGTTGATGTAAATACGTTCTTGCTGATCGGCCAACGCTAACACAACCGTGTATAAGGGTCCATTGAAGAAGGTTACTTATGAGTTCGTCCTTGCTTCTACAGCAGTCTCCTGTATGTCTTGTTCATTTTACTCGGAGGCTTTGTATGATGAGAGGCAAGTGGCCGTATGGCTGTTGTTTCTTTGGCTGTTGCTTCCAGTTGTTCAAGATAGCTCGTAGTATCCTTGTGTAGTTCCCGCCTAATATACTTTAAGTATTGTCAAGAATACACAAATGTGTTCAAGCAGATGAAATATGAAAATATTGATTTACGATCAAGCAGTATATGAAAGAGGGGTACAAAGGAAATGTTTTACTTGATAATGGAAGGAGCACAATGATCATTTTCGGGAGTTGAATCAAAGTCTTTACAGTTAAAAAAATCGAGGTAAAAAAGCATGGGCTTCTCGTGATGTGATATTCAACTTGACGTCTAAAAGACACGCCCCTTTCTCTTAGGTAGACATTTTAACTGATTAACCTCGATCGTTTTATAAAAAATTTAATTTATAATATTTCACAAACAATGACAGTGCATAATTATTTATAAATGAACTCTAGGTTTATCAATAATCGGGATATCTTCTTACAAAATATAACTTTAAAAATTATTCTGCAAACAAAACCTTTATCATTTCACGAATGATTTCAATAAATAGACTAACTGCTTGTGAACAAAATACTAATTATGCTCAACGAATTATTTAGACTGAGTCTTATCCCATAATCTGGCTTGGTCGTAGAGGCGCCACTCATGTACCGTGTCCGAGGCAGAAATAGTCCAGCACAGCCCATTCATCTTCAGGTTTCCAACTGGTTCGAATACGGAATTTTCCTTCTCCTAGATCGGTTGCATTGCCAAGGTTAAATAGCCCAGTCTTCCCTATTTACCTGAGTGAGAAAATCGAATTCCGAAGGATATTAACCCGAAGTAAAATGCAATCAGCCTCATTCAGCCTTTGAACCCGAATTGCTGAGTCCACTTCCAATGACGATAACCGTTACGCTGTTAGCGCCACCAATTGATCTATTGATTAAGGATTGAAAGATTATTTTTTTACCTCCCAATAGAGTATCTTACTAATTACCGTCTGACAAAATGATCTGGGCTACCCAACAAATCAGTTTAGTCATTAGACAAAAAATAAAAAAATAAAATGAATTGATGCCCGTCATATCATATTACAAACTGCTGCCCAACAAATGCTTATGAAATAGCAAGAAAATAAATAAAGAAATAAATAACATAAATAAATCTTTTCTTTTAGATAAACAAAATGTAAAATATTATGAACAGGCCTGGTATTTTGTTGATTATTTTAGTAATTTACCGCCTTGGTAATATAAGTAAATTCCCTGTATATCATTTTACTAATTTTTACTATTAACCGCCCAACAGAATGTGTCTCTAATAAAAGTGAGAAAATATATTAATGACTGCTCGAAAGTTAACTAAGTAGGCTGTTGAGGATCCAGTTCTAGAACTATTCGCAGTGCGGAGTCATCCTTTCGTTGTCATTACTCCCAGGTCCACTCAGACCCAAAGTTAGGTTGGCATATATACCTTTTCAAGATATGTTCATAAGAATTTTGAATTTTGAAGTACATTTGCACATAAAATGTTAATATTACAAATAAGCATATGTTTGCTTATTTCAAATGATGGTAAAGATACATTTGCGTATATATATATATATATATATATAAAGGTTTGGTTTGGTTTCTTCGTTTAATGGCATATCAACTCTTTTTAGGTTATTTAATGCCAAAGCCTTTCTCCTAGAAGAACAGTAGGGGTACTATTTAACCCATAGCTGGGAGGATAAGGGGGTTCATACCTTTCCCAAGGGTATTTGCCCGAAAGTGAACGTAATAGCGCGACTGGAGTACGAACTCGCGTACTACGATTCCGCAGTCCATCGCTTTAACCATTACACCATGAGGACACCCCCTATATATAAAGATGAAGAGAGACAGGAAGAGAGAAATACACAGACAAACAAAAATAGATAGATAGACAGATAGCTAGATAATTGAAAACCAAAATGGTTAAACTGACTTCAGCATAAATATACACAGCAAGAGTTACCATGCCGTAAAAACAACCATTTTCGTTAACCAGTAAGAAAATACTAATTACCGTCCAGTAGATCGTTTAATTTACTTTCAGACTAAGTGGTACTAGCGCCTAATCATTATACGAATAACAGCGTGAGAAAGTACTCTTACCTCCGAGCTTATTTTATTAATTACGAACAGGCAAACAATTTTAACACCATCAACATATCGTTATAATAATAATGACTTGACATGTAAAAATTTACTCCTCTATCATTTTTATTGACTTCAATTCGAGAAATCGTAATATGAATTACGGTCAGACAAAAATACTAAGGTCCGACTAGTAGATCGTCAGTAGTTATGTATATGAAATCAAGTTTTAGGTAAGGAGCCGTAAACAACAAAAATACTTCTAATACGGTGATTTAATAATTCACTTGCGTTAACCAATGTTTAAAAATTCAGGTTGCCCAGTCAGCTGGGGCTGTAGAATACACCGACTGCTTCCCTGCAAAGGGTAAGGCACACCCCCAACAAGTGTCCTGGATATGACACTAAACAATCTGATTGTGAGGTCCCAGTAATGCTGGATCTTTGGGAAATGCGGAGTACGCCTTCATAGCCTTGGCCTCCAGGTCTACATGGGCCCGAAGTGGTAAGACCTGATAGGGTTTTATCGATTGGTCAAATAGAACTAAAATGAGTACTTATGTTAAACTTAATTGCTTGAAATAGAACTGTTTTGAGATTTAAACAGCATGCTTATGCTAAACTGAATTGTTTGAAATGGAACTGTTTTATATACTGAACTGAATTGTTTGCATTCGAACTGTTTTTGACATAGAAACTCTACTTACACTAAGCTGTATTGTTTGAACTAAATTGAATTGTTCGAAATAAAACTTTTTTTGACATTTAATTGTGTGTAAGCAAAAAGTATACTTACACTAAACTGAATTATTTGAATTAAACATTTTTGACAATTAGACTGTGCACTTATGCTAAAATGAATTGTTTGAAATAGAACTGTTTATTTGTTTTAAATTGATTTGGCATTAAATAAATGATACCCAAAAAAACACAAACAAACAATTCGGGTTGTCTGTGCTAAAAAGCTCTGCAGCAGTGAGGTTCTCAGTGAGAAACTAACTCACAAAAGAAGATCCATTTCATTCTTCCGTATATACTCTTTGCAGTGCATATACTTGTGCTAACTGAATTTTAGGTATCAAATTACCTTCGTTTAATCTTGTAAAAGGCTGTATGAATTAAGTACCCATTGCGAATCAAACACTATTGCTGACTTGTAGGGGCTGCTTGCATGCCACGTCTTCATGCAAATGTACTTACCTATTACAAATAGGGAGGTGTCCTCGTGGTGTAATGGTTAAAGCGATGAACTGCGGAATCGTAGTACGCGAGTTCGTACTCCAGTCGCGCTATTACGTTCACTTTCGGGCAAATACCCTTGGGAAAGGTATGAACCCCCTTATTCTCCCTCCAGCTATGGGTAAATAGTAGGATGGACTAGGTTCTTCAGCCTTGGTGAGGCAACTAGTCTAGGAGAAGGAAAACTCTGAATTCAAACCTGTTAAACTCCGCTTAAAAATTGACCTTGTGTCATACCCTGCCCGAGCGGAGGGGTTGGTAAATAGTACCTATTACAAATAGTTAGGCACACAGGTAGGCACGAATTTACTAAATATGTAAAATAGTCTACTAATTAAACATTTATCTACAACAAGTACTCTGGATTCTAAATTGATCAAGGGAAGTTATTGCCCAGTTTGAATTTATAATATTCTCTTTTAATAGAAAATTACTAATTACCTGGTATATCTCATTTATATGTATATATAATGGACTCATCCATAAATACATTTGTATGTATGATAAAAATAAGTGGAAAATGGGATAAACCAAACACTGACAGTAGATTTTATATTTCGTTCTTTATTGGAAACAGAACTTTATCAGAATGTTTCCAATAAAGAACGAAATATTGAATCCTTTATCAGCGTTTGGTTTATCCCCTGTTCCACTTATTTCTTTCATCTTGTTAGATTTACCAAAATCTACCATTTCTCCGAATGCATGTATTGTTATGAAATAGCCGAGGGATTTCGGTTCATGCCTTTGAGTTTAGTTAAGCTGAGAACCTTTCGGCTCAGCACATGGGTTGGTTGGGTGTAAGATTGAAGCAGGTGTTAACGCGGGTGCACGCGGGCGGATGAAGGTGTCACTCAGATGTCATAACAGTCCGAGACGATACTGGGTGACAAGGTGCGGGTGACGTCACGCACCGGAAGCACACGGAATTTTGTGTGAGAATTTGAAGAAAATAAGAGTCGGGTTTTAGACCCCAAACGAGAAGGATCGATTTTGGAGCTCGCAGGCGCGAGGCGAACTTGCGCCCTATGGGGGGGGGGGGCGCTCAAGTTGGGGGCTTAAATGAATAAGACAGCATAGAAGATTGTGTCTCTCCTCCTTACGTCGAAACCTTTAACTCAAAGTTAATAAAAAGGTTTCGTACCTGAACAAGAAGTCGTTACGTGTTTTCGAATATTGAGATTCCTATGTTCTTTATATGTTCTATAGTAATGAACATTACATGACTATTTCGCACATGGCCATATTCGTGTATATGGCTACGCAACAGTATGTTTGTATGCGTTTACCAATTCCATTCTGGCATGAGCAGAAAGTGGCAAAACGTCATTTTTAGAAGAGTTGAACACGTTTGAATTCAGTTTTTCTTATCCTAATTTGTCATACCAAAATTAAAAAGCCCAGCCTACCCAACTATTTACCCATAGCTGTATGCATACTTTTTCCAAGGTATTAGCACTATGTGAATATAAACATCCTCGTGCAAAATTTGAATACGGGTCGTCTTTCCTGTATAACCGCAGAATGAAGGAAAGACAATATCACTGGTTTATAAAACTATAAACTCCTTTATTCGAAATGTTATGAAGGTTGTGTGTTTGGGAGGGAGAGACAGAAGACTGCTATAATTGACACCAACTGCTTCTCTGAAAAGAATAAGACATCCCCCCCCCCAAACAAGTGTCTTCGATATGACACTAAACAATCTGATAGTGAGGTCCCAGTAATGCGAGAGCATTCTTCTTGCTTCTTTGACGGGAGTTTTGATACAGAGACAGTTTTCTGCAAGGAGCCACATTGTCCCTCACCGGCTGACTTGTTTTCTCGCTGGCTGCTTTCCAAATGACTGATCACCTGACTCAGACGTCGAAAAACTTCTGCATTATATATTTTCTGGACGCCCACACATTTTTTTCTCGCTAAATCCATGTGATTCATTTCCGCTGCCCCTTTGTTTACACAAGTGCAATATCCTGTTTTGAAATCCACAACTAACTTGCTGTCAAAGGTTAATACGTAACATCTTGTCCATTTCCTTCGACGATAACCCTTACACCAGGAGCGCCTCCTAAATAAATAAATATATATATATATTTTTTATTTATATGTTGAAACAAGGGAAAGAAATATTATATATATATATATATATATATATATATATATAATCTTTCTTTCCCTTGTTTCAACATATATTATGGACAAAAAGAATAATAGTTCTTTTTATTTGATTTCAGAGGTCTTAATCTTATATTAGTTGAATCTGCATAATCATCTTTGGCAGTTCATTTTTGTAAATTCCAAATATGTCAAAAACTAAGTATTCAAATTAGCAGAAAATTTACGTAAATATTTCGCTAAAAGTGGTATTAAAGGAATTTAAATTTAGTAAATATTAGTTCAGAACTTTTTGAGTTATTGAAGTTTATTTGATTTGCATAAGTTCAGACAGACAATATTTCCATTACAGGAAATACAAACTCTGAAACAGATTCACAAAAGCAGTTTCCTGTGATGATCGAATTTTGTACATGCCATGAGATCTAGCAAATCTCCACCATTAATCATTGCTCGACGCCCACGTTGAAGCAACGTCCGTTTTTTTTTTCTTATTCGGAATCTCAATCTCAAGAACTCGATTCCTATGTTGTAACTACTTAGCCATTCCCTCAAGCACTCCTTCGTACGTGCTCGTTGAATGCAACAAAACGAAAAAGTAAACAGTATTTATTTACCGTGTAAACATTCCCGCCTTAAACGTTCTTCGCTTCCTCATCAAAGATACTGGAATTGTTTACCTTATTCATTTACGTTACAAACACTACCTTGGTTGATTGATAAAAACGATGCTACAAAAGCCGCATATGTGTGTGTGTTTGTGTGTGAATGCGTAATTGTGTGTGTGTGTTTAAAAACACGATTATATGTATATGTGTTTATACATTTTATTGGTTAATATTTTGTGTGCATACAAGAAATTAAACGCACACCGACACATATATCCACACATATTTCATATTTATTTATATTATTTTTGTTGTTAACTTTTGGTGGGGTGGCCCTGTGGCGTAATGGTTAACGAGCAGGACTGCGAAATCGTAGTAAGCTAGTTCAGACAGCAGTCGTGGTATGACATTCAAATTAGGACTTAAACATTCTGAAAAGCATGAAAGCCTTTATCCCTCTCAGCTACAACTACTTTTCTTCTAAAATTAAGAATTTGGTATTAAGTAAACTATAAAGGTAGGTATGCCATTAAATATAAAAATCAAACCAAACGTTTCTAATGAAAATTTATATTAAGAGTGCTTCTTTATGGCTAATAATATTAATAATAAAAAGTTAGCGACCATAGTCGAGGGTGACCCTAAGGCTCCCTTTTCGATAGCTACTACACCAAGGTGTAGGGGAGGGCGCTACTCCATTCCCTGGATTGCTCCACTTTACCCTTGAACCGTACCTTATAATGCTGAGTGTTAAGCAAGGTGGTATCAAGTTCCATTTTTAAAGTCTTTGGTATGACTCGACCTGGGATTGAACCCAGGTCTCCCGGGCCATTGGTGAACACTCTAACCGCTGGGCCAATGTCCCGGTTTATATTAATATTAATAATAATTATATATATATACAAAAAGAGGCAGACTCAGAAAGAGATAAATAGATATAGTTATCAGGGTGAGCAAAAAAACTTCATATAATGTCGTCATAATTGGCTGACTTTTTTTGACTAATGGGATCCAAGCACTGTAATACCGACGGTGGAAGTTTGCAGACCACAAGTTAAAAATAAGCCTCATTTGCCATATTCTATGAGTGTATCTTGATCATCCAATGAACTTTTCTGCCGACTCCCATATATATCTGTGGAGTCCTTTTCATGGGGTAATATAGTTTTAGCAGTCAGAGAAAGTTAGTGCTCGTCTACTTTTTACTCAGTGCCAATTTTTCCCAATCTCACCATTCAATTATGTTCATGTCTTTATCAAAACAAGTACCCTCAGCCAAAATTCCGAAATACATACAAACACATATATATATTTATAATGCCAGAGGAATATATGCAGCATTTTCTGTTATATATTTTTTTCTGTTATATATATATATATATATATATATATATATATATATATGAGAAGGAGAACTCCTTCATTGAAGCATGTTTGATTAAATAATAAAGACACATTTTATTTATATAATTTTATTAGGATCCGTTAAATTTTCTGGACAATTTCATAATTGTCAGGTAACTTGAAAATTATATAGACAAAATGCGTCTATATTATATATATATATGGTGCCTTCAATAAGTTTGCAGACTTTTTTGTACAGGCTTTTGAAATTGTCGTAGACTCTTGACAATTCACTATGTTATTGCTATATATCTTTTGAGATGACTGACCAATTTTTATGATTTCAGGTTCAAATGAACAGCTACAGCATCAATTGGAATACACCCTACTAAAGCTTCATTGTCACAGCTGGTGAATTTCAAAAATTTCAGCCTGTATGTGAGGACACTTTAGAAGAACGATATGCAATAAAATTCTGTTTTAAACTTGGTAAAAATGCCACAGAAACGTATGGAATGCTTCAGAATGCTTTTGAACCATGAATCGAGCATGAGTTTTTGAGTGGCATAACAGATTTAAGGAAGGCAGGGAGTCTCTGAGGGATGATGAGAGTTCTGGGTGGAGTAAGGAAGTCAATACACCAGAGTTGATTGGCCAAAGGGTTAGGGTTTGGCTTAGGGTTACTATGTTGAGGTTTTAAGGGAGTTCAGGAAGACATTCCGTCGGAATAGGTCAGCATTCTCCAAATCGTGTCAGCGGCATTTCCACCAGGACAATGCACCAGTCTACAACTCCATGCTTGTCACAGACTATTTGACCAAGATGGGCATCAAGACAGTTTCTTACCCTCCCTATAGTCCAGACCTTGCACCCTGGGACTTTTGGTTATTCCCTAAGCGCAGAGGCTGTCGTTATGAGACAATTGAGGAGATGAAAGAGGCTGTGACGAAGGTCATTGACACGCTCACACAAGAGGACTTCCATGGGGCCTTCCAGAAGTTGTTGGAACTGTCCAACAAGTGCATTGCAGTCGGAGGAGATTCCTTCGAAGGGGGCTACAGTTTCATGTGTGTACTACCAATAAAAGTGCCCATACGAAAAAGTCTGGAAACTTATTTAATAATCCTCGTAGCTTATAATATGCAGACAGTATCTCATGAAGAGGAGTAAGACCTCATCCACAATAGGGGTGCCCTTAGTAGGACAGCAAACTGCATGGTGAGGTTTCACTAC
This sequence comes from Sepioteuthis lessoniana, assembly GCA_963585895.1. Classification (NCBI taxonomy): domain Eukaryota; kingdom Metazoa; phylum Mollusca; class Cephalopoda; order Myopsida; family Loliginidae; genus Sepioteuthis; species Sepioteuthis lessoniana. The sequence continues at coordinate 86,355,681 of OY757912.1, read as the reverse complement.
TGATGATTTGGGGAGTGTCCAGAACCTCTCTGACCCGGTGTGGTAGTTGCTGTTAGGGTTACATCAGTAAACTCGATCTGTTTAAAAATTATTCGTTTCAAATGGATCGTGTGCAAAAAAGAAAAAAAATCAAGAAATAACTTCACACAAAAATTATGATATGAACATTTAATGAATGTTTTTCCTTAACCACTGGGCCATAATAACCCTAAACGGGTTGATATGTCGTTAAAATCATTCATCTATTAATGTATAACATTTTCCTGTATTTGTAAAAGAAAAAAAAACAGAGGAAACTTCCAATAAAATGGACAAAAATGAACTCATAAATATAATGAACAAAAATGACTTCATGACATAGAAACGCTAGTAAGCGCACACACACACACACACACACACACACACACACACACACACACACACACACACATATATATATATATATATATATATATATTATTCCACGTGAAGTTAGCTAGGTAAAATCTGCTTTAAAATTGGCACATCTGCCTGTTTGGGAACGGCTGAGACGCACATTGGCCACGGGGGTGGAGGTGGAAATGGCAATACTATAGGATGGGGTTAAAAGCTTATTATGATAGCAACTAATTACTGGGCGTTTGTGTCTAATTAACAACAGTTACATCTGCCGTGAGTCCTACAGACAGACGTGCATTCATCTTTACTAAATCTGACGTCGCCCACCAACTCACCCACCTCTGAAAAGCTGTAAGACACAGACACAGACACACACAGATACACATCGAGTTATATTCCTCAGTGTTAACAAGTTGGATGGATGCAGTCGGGACACACACACCGGAAATAATCTCTTAGGACTTATGCGATGAAGTGTGTTCATTACTCAAAAGATTCTCTCTCTCTCTCTCTCTCTCTCTCTCTCTCTCTCTGGGAAGAACTTTTCATTCTTTGTTGCTTTCTTATCAAGAGGTTTTTGTTGGTTATTTTTTTCGACGATCTATTTTTCAGCTGTCAATAAGCGCATCGCCATGACGTAATGGTTTGCGAGCTAATCTAGCAGCCCACTTTTACTGCGGACCTTTGCTAGTCTAACCCACGCTGAGCAAATAACTAGTCGTCGCTTGTCAAATTAAACCAAACCTAAGAATAATACGTCATAGCAAAGATATTCCATCTGAAAATTGCGAGGTATTTACACTACTCGAATTTTTCACTGGCATTCAAATCACTTCCGCACGTCTTTGTCAAGACAAGTAAAACTGTCTATCTATTAACCACCTTATCTCCCCTGGCTATGGCTTCAATAGTACCCCTATTGTCTTTATACAAGGATTACTTTGGTATTTAAAAAAAAACATGAAGGTTGATGTTATTAAACAGAGAAACCAAGAAATCGATCGAGCGATAAAAGTCAGTGCGTTCACATAGTTCACTCTTTTTGAAAATTCTACGATTGGTAGAAATAGAAATAATTACGACAAAAACAATCAAAATTACTGCAGAGATCTCTTCAAATTTATAGATATTTTTTCTAGAATACCAGGGATTTTCAACAGTCTATATATTCATGCTCATCTGTGTATGACAGACTCTGACTATCTACCTATGTATCTGCATATAAGACTAAATAATATCTGATGGTGAGGTTCCAGTTTTAGTTAGTGTAGGATACCAGAGTAGTGGTACCTGTTAGAATAACAAAACTAAAGTGGCCAATGTGGAGCTGTGGCCAACATGCTGGACTGCTACATCGTAGTAATCGAGTTCAAACTCCAGTCACGCTATTAAGCTCACTTTTGGACTAATACCCTTGGGAAAAGTTTGAACCTCCTTATTCTCCTGCTATGGTTTAAATGATATCCCTTGCTTTGGCATTTAATAATCCACGAGGGTTTATAAGCCATTTAAAGCAAATAAATTATTATTCTGTGTCAAATTGATGTGTTTGGAGATTATTACTATTAGATGGGAATACTTGAAACTCAACAAATGTGTAAAAATTCTTTGTATTAAGAATAGTTGCTTGAAGCTTCTATTATTTTCTATGTACTTTAAAATTTCAAGACCAGCTCCCTATTCTGAAGAGCTTGGTTGTTTTGAGCCATAAACTTTCGAAAGTTGCACCTGCTTCTTCGTCCAAAAGGGCTACTTTCAAGTTAATTGCTAGATGCCCTTCTAAATGGGGCGCGGAGGAATGCAGACGGAAACCAAGCAATTTTAGAACTGACTTCAACCATGCATTCGTGCGCGTGAGTCTCCTCCCAAAAAGTGTCCTTGTGTCATATCCTGTCCATGGTGCAGGGGCCAGAAAGATATGAAGTTTACTGTCATTAATTACAAGAAAGCGTATATGAAGTTCATTCAATAAATATGGTGATTTTTTTTCAGACTTTTTTTTATATAAATATAAATTATGAATTATTTGAAACAGGTTTATAGCAAAAGAAATTTTAATCTCGGAAAAAAAATTGTTTTGAAACTATTCAAAATGCCGGCAATTGAAGCAAAATACTCCAGGCTTGAACAGAGCTCTGTCATCAAATGTTTGATGGCTGAGATATATAATTCATGTGAAATATATACATATGTATTGTGAGTATGGACAAATAAGTTTCCACCAAAAATGTTAGCAGATATTCAATGACTCTTTGGTAAAGAAAAATTTCCGGGTGCAGGAATCAGTAAATAAGACCAAACTGACAATCTTCGAGAACATAAAAGGACCTTTCATTATTGATTTCCTTGAAAAAGGTGACACTGTATATTAGTGCATCTTATGACGAAAATCCTAAGGTAAAACTAACCTTATTTATTGAATGGCCAATTGATAAGGCAAAAAACTTGAAGCTATATATATGAAGGAATTTCCGTGGTATTATAGCTAAAGAGCTGGTCTGCTACCTTGAAGTATACGAGTTCAAACTCCAATCGCGCTATTACGTTCACTTTTGGACTAATACGCTAAAGGAAAGTATAAATACCCTAATCTCCCGCCCAGCTATGGGTTAATAAGTATTACTGCTGTTGTTCTATAAGAATAGACATTAAATTATACAAAACAGTTGATATGCCATTAAACAAAGAAACCAAACCTTGAAAACATATAACTGTAAACAAATGACTAGTATTATATAAGAATACTTGAAATTATATAACTGAGTGAAAAGAAATGATTATTGTTTTTATTAGATAGGAAGAGTTACACGAAAGCAAATAATTCTGTATAAATTATTAGAGTTAAGTACAGTCATTGAAACTGTAATTGTTTACAAATCATTCCTATGGGAAGTCACAGTGGCGTAATGGCTAACGTACTTGACTATGACATCATCGTAAGAGAGTTCGAAATCTTGTCGCACTATAATGTTCATTTTTAACACATTGGGAGAGGTATGGACCCTCCAGCCAGTGGTTAAATAGTACCACTAATATTCTTCATTGATCTAGTGGGTAGAATGTTCGCCAATATCCCGGGAGACCGGGGTTCAGTCCCAGGTCGAGTCATACTAAAGACTCAAAAACTCCTGGCTTAACACTCAGCATTTTAAGGTACGTATCAAGGGCAGAGTGGAGCAATCCAAGAAAAGGAAAAGCGCCCTAT